>KZ062546.1:122580-136619 GCA_002091835.1 Anopheles maculatus | reverse complement strand
ATACGGAGCACTTATTCCACTATAATGTTATATTTCGAAGACATCCCCGTACAACGCTTTATAGTCATTTGAAACAATTGGGATGACGAATAGTCTTCATGATGGTAAACTTGTTAATTCAAGCATTACATACGGAACTGCAGACCGTGTTGAAATTTGCATTAACCGCTAACAAAGTTATGTTGTGTATTGCATGGAACTGGAGTGGAACTGCAAGGGAAATGTATATTATGATGTTTAAAAATTTGTTGAAATACTCGATTTAAATCTCTACTGCCATAAGTCATCATACTTGACCATAATCATCGACTAGTAGCGATCAGAATTAACAAAACAATTCTGATTCCTATATTTCTGTTTTGCAAAATGATGAAACCACCTTACAATGCAGACCTTGTGCCATCGAAATACAATTTCTTCTGTTCTTTACAAGACTGTTTAAATGGGGAAAAAATTGCAATCAACAAGCTATTGATGCTAAAAATACGGCACCCTGCCGTCATAAAGGAATTAAAAATAAAAATAAGCTATTGATGCCATTCTTGGCTTCCTTGACTCAATTTTATCTAAAACAGAATAGTCAATCATATGTAAGCTGAAGAAAAACTATTTCGTATAACTACAAAAAACTGTATATAATCTAGAATTTAAATTGCGTGCAACCGTGGACAATGTTTTTACAGTAATGATGTCCTTCAATTTTGATAACAAAATGTTCAGAGATAATCGCAACGAGAAAGTAGTCTCAAAAAACTTTTTATATTAAAAATTAAAGTTTATAATTAAATTTATATTAAACTAAGTGTGTCAACGCCTTAAACAGTATCGTCAATACATATGATACTTAATGATTCAAACAATTAATTAAGCAGCTATTTTAATCTGTACCATTTTTAGGGAGACCAACAGAAATCGCTGAAGCTGATGTATACATGTGTGAATCGATATTTGATGAATTTAAAAAACAAATTCGAAAAATAGTAGCTCCTTCGGGATTGCGTAAATTTACGCATAGTCAAATGGTTTCAACGGACGAAGTGTACCATTTCCGTCGTCCAATAAATCCTCCTAAGGTATAAACTATTATGGACAGAGTAATGGAATATTTAACATACAATTTTTTATGGATATTTTAAGGTCACCTGCGGCGAAATTGCAGCCGTCCAAGAAAATAAATCTACTTCGACTGAATTTATGGTATGTATTTTTTTAGTTTTTTTTCTACTAACACATAATACTTTCGTTTGTTTTGAGTAGTTTAATGCATTTGTTTAGTGTGAACATTTACTTACTAACCATTGAAAAAAGTAATTAGTCTAACAAATACAACGTAGTGTAGAAATATTAACGCTAATGGGTAATTCACTTGAATTTGTGCAATTCATTAATTTTATTAATAAAATTGACTAAAACATGTATCTATGAAACTTCCAAAACTGAGTTAGAAAAAATAATAATTGACTTTGACGTAATAGTTAACAAAACAAATATTAAGCATCTACAATTGAAGTAATCAATCATACAAAAATTAAGACATAAAGTAGAATAAAGCGCGCAAAGCAAGGTCTGTAATTAATAAACAAAGAAAAACCAGATGAACAAAGAAAATAAGCAATTTGAGGAGGAAATAACATAGCTATAACATAAATGTATACATATTGAACATGCTGGTGTTGACAAGATGCTACAAATCATCACATACTGTGCTGTTATGCCCCACCTGAATCTTACAGGACATGAAGGAAGACTTTGGCATCATCGATGATTCGATCGATGGACCACCGTCGATTGGGTCGGATACAATCATGACGGCCTCGCCCCATCCGACACATTCGATCAACACCAGCACACCGGCGATGAGCAGCAAAAAAGCATCCAAACCAGGCAAGAAGCTCGTAACTGGGTACATACTGTACTCTAGCGAACACCGGAAGACTATCTGTGCCAGCAACCCGGAAGCAACTTTCGGTGACGTATCACGCATAGTTGGAAACGAATGGCGCAACTTGAGTGAACAGGAAAAGGCTGTTTGGGAGCAGCGCGCGATTAAGATCAATGAAGAAAGTGCGGCCAAATACGCTGCCGAAATGGGAGAATCAAACTGTCCTAGCCCGGCAAACTTCAAAACCGACAGTCCAATCGTTCAGGACATCGTGCCGAATCATGTATGGTGCTTTTGTTTATCTGTTGTTACTTTTACTTCCATCCTCATAGTCATGCTCTAAAATCTTCAGATGTACAAAAAAAAATCGTTGAATTAGCAGTTTAAGTTGAGTACTCCACTGTGCCCACTGTGAGCACTCTTTGCGTTTTTATTTCTGTAATGATAAATGTAGCGTTTTGACCATTTGAAGACGTGTGCAGTTTGGATGCTAGTAGTCGCATTTTCTCAAAATTTCTTATTCTTTGTCTATTTGCTTATTACATGCAATTTTTTTTACTTCAAAAATAGGCCTATGAATGCTGCTGGGATAAATGCGACTTTCAGTTTGAGGATCCCGTCGAATGTTCGGAGCACTGTATTGCAGAAGGTACGGGATGTGTATACAAGACGTTTATTGCGTCGGCTGACCAAGAATTTATTTGCATCTGGCGGAACTGTGTTCGGCTCCGTCGAAATATGCCACCGTTTCCAACCGTTGCTCGACTGGTGAAGCACGTTAAAGAGGTGCATCTTACGAAAGGCGTGAGCAAGCTGGTCCAACCGCAGGACCGTAGTAAAAATTACGTACATTCAAAGCGTCCCGCAACGGGAATAAATATGGGAAATAATGTCCCGGTTGCTAACATGGCCAACGTAAACTCCACCAACATGGGAACAATTACGCTGCAACCAATGGGAAATGTGGGAAGCTTATCCACGAACAGCAGCATGTCTTCTCAAAACTCGGCTGGCATTAATCAAATGCAACCAATGCATGCACTTCAATCATCTTCCATATCCGCTGCAAGTGGAATAAATGCTCCACAGCTCGGTAATTCGATTGCCGCTGCACCTTACTTCAGTTGTAAGAATTTTAGATCTCTATCATTGAGCACCGTTGGTAAAGAATATTAATATTTTTCTAATATATTTTTTAGATGTTTCGTCCCAACCCGCGGAACCATTGTTTGTTACTGTGCCTCCGCGCCCCCAGCGTGTATTGCATTCTGAAGCATACATAAAATATATAGAACGGCTGCAGCAGAAATCAACATACATCACGCCTTGGCAAAAAACATTTAAAGCTACGAGGGAGACAATTCCCAATACAGATGTGAACCGGCTACCATCGCAGTGGCTTGGGAAACGGGCCCAAGATCGATCGGATGCTGTAGTTGATGCGTTATGGCAGTTGCGGAATTACATGATGAAGGAAGTTATTCAATTTGACCGTTTTTGAATGGCGAGACCGACAAAAGGCTACCATATATACAATCTATTTTAGTTTTACAGATGTTTCATTTCACAAACTGTGAATAAATATCGCATTATCATCATTTTACCAATTTTTTTACACCTATATCTGAATGTAAAATGAATGGAATACATAAAAGTAATATTTCTTAAAATTTATGACGTCTTTTATTGCTTTATTTGATTGTGCATTTGTGTACATTTGCTCAATGAAAGCATGGGGTTAAAATATAACATCATTACTATATGTGCATCTGAATTTTTGATAGCTTTAATGATGATGATAGCTTTAATGTCCATTTTTACGTAGGAAAATAAACTTATGTTTTGATTTTTATATATTCAATAAATTTCAAAATAACCTACGTTAGATGGCATTAGTTTACCAATAATGAAGGACATACTAGATAAGTGCACATTTAAAATATACAAACGCATTCCACTGTTGTTATATATTTACATATTTGTTAAACAAAATTAATGAAAAATCAGGCATTAAGAGTGTAATACACCCTGAAAACAATTTGCAATTTGACAAAAATTGCAAGAGCGTATGACAAAATATACACAAAATTTGAATAATGTGATTTTTTTAATTTGGCTCAAAAAATTGCATGTATTGTTTTGCTCAGAATTTTAATACGTAAAGAACAAAATGCAACAAATTCTGTAGTCGGAATATTTATATCTTGACCATATGCTTTTCTATAATTTGTAATGCATACATTTCGACCTTTGTATACCATATTCTTGTATGAGACGCATCACATCGCCAGCACAACCCCACGCGAGTGTAATTCCAGCTCCACCGTGTCCATAGTTGTGTACTATTATATGATTCTCTCCTAAAATAATATTTCAATCACAAAACGTAATTATGATACATTTTTTTAAACTTACCACTAGTAAAGACTGCATTATCTACTTCCAAACGTACGCCAGAATATCGAACCGGACGTAATCCAACATAGTCCTTCACGGGTACTGCATGCCTTAATGCAGGAAGAATGGTTTGACAATGCGCTCTTATATCATACCGGTCAACAGGGTTTACTTGTAGATTGTTATCTTTTTGCTTAGTTCCACCCAAAACTACTGTGTCCGTGTTGGGAATTATGTAACACGATTCGTTAGCGAATGAATGAAATACGAACTCTGCCTTTACCTTCTGTACTTGACCTCGAATAGGGAATAGCTCTGCATCATTCGAAACGCACTGTGAACCCAGGCCAAGACAATTAATAATAATAGCGTTCGGGTGAATGTTCAAGTTTTCCAAACAACGGATGCTGGTTAATTGTTTCTGACAAAATGTTACATTACGCATGGAAAGGGCGTCACGATATTGTTTCATTAATTTTGTAGGTTCGCATGTAAAAGTTATGTAGGTAAATGCGGTGAGGAAACTGTCATCATGATCACTCGGATTCAAAATCTTCGTCTTACTAAATCCAAACACAATATCATACCACCAAGGAACGGTTGTATCCGTTTCGTAAAGCTCCAATACTGGCACCAAACAAATTCCACACCGATCAGCATCCCCCCCGCGCCATAGTTGCAGGAAGTAGTCGTGAGTTTCTTGAGCCCCACACCGATCAGCATCCCCCCCGCGCCATAGTTGCAGGAAGTAGTCGTGAGTTTCTTGAGCCCCATATCTTTCATATTTGTTATATTGCACACCAAACGTATCGTAAACAGAAACTACTAACCGGCATTCAGTTATAGATGTTCCACCCAAAGCGTAGGGTCCCCACAAACCAGCTGCGACGTCACTGGTAGTGTTTGGACTAAAATATTCACTTATAATTTGTATCGTTGAACAAGGAAACTCGTTGGACAAACGCATTGCACAAGATAACCCATTTATTCCACCACCGAGAATTACAAATTGATAATTCTCGGTACTCATCGTGCCCCTGCAGTTGGTTCTCTGCTGCCTAATATTGAAAAGAAAAAAATCTTTCAAACCAAATGCAATACTAACTAATAATACTGTAAATACTTGAGAACCGAGAGCTGACTTGTGGTTAAAAATACGTGTTTTTTACTTGTGATAACAGGAAAAAATTGTTCTTCAGATAATTTGTCTCTGTTGTCTTGTGACAGATATGAACCAAAACGATAACTGAGACACGTTCAATGGTCGAAACGACTGATAGTACAGTTCTTAACATAATTATACATATAATTTTTTTTTTTGTGATAAACCGAAAACTCAAATAAAATTGTTTTTTTTGTTTCTGAGGTAATAATAATGGTGGAATAGCTATATCTTTAAATCATGGTTTTAAACATCAATTTATCATTTCCAATTTTGTTTTAATTCTAGAAACAATAATTATGTATCCATAATAAGCCTAATTCCATTTTGTGGCATAGCATCGAAAATATTACCGAGTAAATGAAAATAAAAAAGAGAAAAAATGGACTTGATGCGATTTAATAAAGCGTTATATACCTGGTAATTCGTTTTGATAAACACATACACATGACAAAATGTGTAAAAGAAAAAATGTACAAATTTTATTTAACAAAATTATGTTTGTTATTGTTAACAAAATTATCATTCTGTATTATAAATGTCGGTCCTTACTTGTCACCTCTCACTGTTTTCTCTTCACACTTTCTTACCGACGAGTTTATTTTTATCGTGGTAGTTATACGTCTTAACATAAAAGTCTAAAAATAACGTAAGCACAACGATTGCTTGTAAAAATCCGTACCACAGCCAAAACGTTGGAAAGTTGCAATTTCCACCAAACAAAGGACGTCCGAAATGGAAAGCCAAGTGTACAAACTGCATCAGCTGCAACCGGGTAAGATATTTTTTCCACCATATGCTATATTTCCGACCATGTGCACCCAATGAGGTTATACTTTATCCCTTCCTGCTTGGGATTTGGAATAGTCGATTGGTTGACAACGAAAGGAAAAGTTTTCATACAATAGAAACACATTATAGCACTATAATTGAAAAAAGGAAGGAAAATTAGATTCGTCTCTTAATACTACAACATTCATATACTTACAATACGTAGGAATAGTATAACGTTTGATGCCATTTGAAACAAATTGTAAAATTTTATCATGTTTAGCACATTGTACGGTTTACGGTTAGCCATATGCCGAGGTCCATAACGGAGTACGAAGTATAAATAGGCAAAAACGATGCCTACGATGAGTACAGGTGAACCGACCAAAGGAAGATGTGCACTGCGTCCATCTATAGAACAACGCAAAAAATCGTGACCTCCTCGAACATCTTCAAATTCTGCATAATGTTTACCTCTTCGTTCAATAAAGAAATCATTGTAGTAATTGGCAACGGAGTCTAGCAATGTCACCATGATATAGGATGAAATTTTCTTAACTTTTTACGAGAAGTACGTTTCGACTTTCGATGTGTGTCCACTGCCGCAAATATTTTTCCACTGTACAAGAACGATAGATGAGCTGCAGTTTTTAAACAAATTATTTGTCTCATTGACACATTTCGAGCGGGTCAACCATAAATCTAATTTTGTAATGATATCAAGTGAAAGTCATTGAGTGTCTCAATTTTCACCCAGTGATACAATAAACCGTTTCATCACTACACTTATGACAAATTGACAAAAGACGTGAAGCAACGTAGAGTTGTTTGAACTGTTGCGTAATATTAGAAATCAAAAGATGAATATTGAAATTAATATCTTTCATTTGCATCAAATACAAGGTAGCCAAAGGTGCGATTAATTAAGCACGATTCTACCTTTTTAGTAATTGTTGTTCATGCATGCAGATACATTATATTAGTGATGCATGAATCAAATATAAATATCGATTTACTCGTACGTAGTTACTCAAGTGTAACAGGTAAGTAAAGCCTAATTTGTGATTAAAATGTGTTGAGACATAAAACTAAGGATATATGTGGTTTTTCTGGCATTTTTCTATGATGAACATTTAAAAGATGCAATAAAACTCTGAGAAAAATATTCATGTGTATCTAACATTTTATACACTGCTCTCAAGAAAATGATCTCGTATTATTTCTGGCGTAGAATAGAATAAATATGTAGTACAATTGATTGTGGGCCGACAATACAAGCGTTATCAGCGATAAATAAAAAAATAAACAAAAGAAGTATGATAACTTTTCATCAATTATGTATCAATTTTTTCATATGATACATTCATATTATTTGTTGTTGAGGTTGTTATAATATTCACTGCAGGATTTATATACTTCATGTATATATAATATAAAACCTGTATCAACGCTCAAGCGATATTATTTATAATTACACAATGGTATAATCAACAGTACATTTTTTCTATTCATTAATTAGCAACGAGCAATACGGCCAGCAATAGCCGTTCTAATTGAATTAAAAAAAAAAAAATAGCAACGACATTTTTTATAGCAAAATAACATAAATGCTTTTTGCTTTTATTGAATGTATCTCTATAAAAGTAGGCTTTTTTTTTAAACAGATTTATTAGCAACAGAATAAACAAGCGATTTATTTTAAACACGTCTAAACACGTTTTATTTCTTTTTGATATACGTTTTGATGTAAAAATCAGCAAACAGCGTAAACATAAATATATTTTGTGTGAATCCAATAAATAACAAAACTTTCGGAAAGTCACAGTATCCACCAACTAGAGGTACTCCAAAATGTAGCATCAGGACAGTGAACTGGATCTGTAAAATCATGACAGGAAATTGTTTCATTTAAATTAAGGAAATCAAAACTAAATTACAAATCATCATACTAGTTGCACTTGAGTTATGTGTCGCTTCCACCATAAAGAATTTTTCAACTCGGGTTTAAACGATGTGAGAAAGTAGTAAAAATACATGATAACGTGTACGAAACTGTTGATCAATCCCAATAACGTTGCATGGCTTCCTGTAAATGATGGCATCGTATTGCATATTAACAACGATATTTTCATAAGAAACAAGACACTTACCAGCCAAAAATTTTGTAAATATATAAGTAGCTAAAACCATTCCTGCGTGATGATAGGTATGAAGAAATGTGATTTGATTGTACTTTTTCCGCAACACAAAGAAAACCTTGATTGAAGAAAAAAAGGGTAACTTGAGACAATTTACGAACTCATTGTTTGTAGCGAGTAAAACTTACTGTGTCTAGTAGATCGATAATTTTAGAAATAAAATATAAATATGTAATGAATATGAGCTTGCGCCTCGATGGATTGTCTTTTTGGTTTATTGTTTCGCAGCTCCAACTATAGTCTGCTGTAAAGTAAGAGTTTAAACCACCAACGATACCAATGTAAAGATTCAAAAAGATCTGAATCAAATTGTATATATTCATAACCGTTGTCAGGTCTAATGGTTTTTGATGTTTCATCAACCGGCGCCCCCAATCATAGACGAATTTCAAATATAACGCAATGATCGCTACGATTGGCCAAGGCGATCCTAGCAAAAGGTAATTTTCGATTCGAGGATCTATGAGTACAAAAAAAAAAATCAAGTATTAGAATTAGTTTCTTATATTAATTGGTGTATCAAGATGAGCTGCATACCTTTGTACTCGGTGAAAAAGTAATTAAACGTTTGATATATATTACGAAGCACTAACGCCATGCTAGTGTGAGATTGATCAGGGTTTCCAAATAAAACGGATGTTTTATTTACGTAGTATTTTCAATTAACTGTCTTCTATGTATTATTAGACCCGTTGAATGACACTGATATATTTATAGCACAATAACACAATTAAAACTCGCCAATCAAGCTCATTTTTTTTTCGACAGTTTATATTATCGTCTTGCAGAGTCTAACCATATTTATCACTGCCAAATGAATCTCTCTAGTGCATATAATATTGCACACTTTTCGCGAATCATCTGATTAAAAAAGCTTTGCATTTACCGCACAAGCCGCACACGTAAACTAACTTATCACGATCTAACTATTGAATGATCGAACGTTCAAATACGAATGAATCGTCAGTCCACATACAGGCAATCACCGACACCAACTACTAGCACAATAATGACCAACAAAATGCTAAACTCACCACACAGAACCTCATTTCGCTGATTGTACAACATGTGCGAGGTGTTAGTCTTTGTTTCTACCATCTGCATATAATGCATAAATTACAGAATGTCTGGCCTCACATTTCCCACCACATGATACCATAACGTAGCAGTAACCATTTGAATAACAATCGGTACCTACAAATACATACAGCACACTGTTGATAGTAAACTGTTCGTAATATCAAACGAAACTCACTGTTAGCAATCACTCAGGAACAGGCAAATCACCTGATTGGGTTAAATAAATACGCAAATTTAGGGATTAACAGACCCGTCTAGTACAACACTGTTTTAATTGCTATTGGGAGGTTTTACTTTAAATGAGCTTAACGGAACATTCAACTTCTAATGACTATTAACATTAACTGTATTGTTTATTATTTCAATCGACGCAGTTGTAAAACAAGTACCTCATGTGGTTATCGAATGGACTATGAACATAAGCTTCGGCCTGTAGTTTTAACGATAAATAAAGTTGAAAGAGAATGTAAATGTCAATAAAACTATCAAAATAAGAAAACTTGCTGACCATGTAATGTTTTCGTTAGTGTCAGCATGTATTAATTTATTCAGTGCTAAGCATATATTCTTTTCGTCATTAACAACATTTATAAGTTTACTTATTTTATTATTTGCTAACGGTGTTGGAAATGTCATGGTCATGTAGTTATGTTAATAAAATAAAATGCAAGCCATCTCGGATTTTACACATATTTGCGGCGTCTAATATACTGAAAATAAACCATTTATATAATTCAGCATAGCGTAGCATCAGTACTACAAAACCAAAGAACTAACCATTTCATTTATTGATAAAACGTAATATAATAATAATCGATGACAATAGTTTAAAATTAAAACATTATTCAGCGCACCTAATTTATTTAAACTATTATAAGAAAAACTCAGCAATTTGATTTCAACATGGGGTATGAAATAAGATGATGGAAAGTTCAAATTTTATACATATCATCATATCTTCGATGCATAATATATATCGGTACAACACAGTTTATGTATTTATTTCCAAAACTAATTCTCACACCAGTTTAATTATCCTGCTGTTTTACAATTCAAGTTGTTCACGTTACGTTCAATAATTACATACTATCATCGTGCTTTTTACCGCTTAGTGAAAACATTCATTTTTACCACGATTTTGATAACTCCTAGCATTTTTACATGTTATTTTATAACTTAAAATGTGATTTAAAAATGTAGCTCTCTTGATCATAGGAGATTTTCTGACAACATTATTTTCAGTAACAAAATGCATATAAACGTTACACGTCTCGTTACAGCTCCTGCGGTCTGGCATTACACAGTCTTGAGTATAAACAATGCCATCAACTAAAGTATTCGCGTTTTCGATATTCTTTAAATGTTATTAACTTATAATATGATCTTAGCTAACATTCTCGTTACTTTCTTTTCCTCTCGTCTGGTTTAGCAAGGAATCGTGTACGACAAGAGACTTGATTTTTCATTTTCAACAGCCGGGATTTATGTCAACTTCATGTTACTAATATAGATTATTTTAGAAAGTTATGCATTTTCCACATTAAAAAATAACGCTGCATGAACACTCTTTACTCTATGCATATTTTGCCCATTTTTTCTGATGACAAAAAAGCTTCAAATAATATATCAATATTTAACTATTGTTTTTTGTTGCTATTTTGTTCAATTTGCTAGATATTCTTTGCATACTTGTGTTAACTTGGCTCGCTACAACTTGATTGTTTCACTTGGCAGTTAATATTTTGATAAATATTCGTGTATTTCAAATCATGTCATACGATATCAGAGTTTTCACTGTATCATACACTTTGTTTAAGTTATTAGCTGACGCATTCATTTCGCAGCAGCAATTAACCATGAAAACAATGATAATCATTCAAATAAGAATTAGTTTGTTCTACTTGTCTTGAATGTAACGTAACTACATTTAAAACATATATGACTAAAGAGGTCATAGGAACAACAGTACGACAGGGGGGCAATTTTGAAATAGTGCTCAAATGAAAAACATACGATAAAACTATAAAAAATAATTAATTAACTTTGTTCGTGATAGTAGCGCGCTGATTTAACTTAAGAAATGTTTTAGGATAAAACATAATTTGTTGCCAGAAGCTAAATTAAGTATATAATGACATATATGACCAATATGGTAAAACATATTTAAATTTTCAAAGGAGAAGGAACATAAATTTGAATGTAAATAAAACAATAAATAGTTACAAAATGCGGTGGTACGTACCTCAGTTAATATCGTATGAAGTTATTAAATTTACAAAAAATGCTAGCATATGTTATACGTAGCAACCTAGTATGAATTATATGTCGCATTTGTCGTCTGTAAACTCTGGATATACTCTTCTAAGGGTATATTGTTGTTTGGTTTGTATTAGCATTACCCATGGAATTATTAGTCTAAAGGAATGAACATATATTCAAAATGTATTAGTTTTCCACTGGCTTTTGATCTACTATTATATATCACTGTCTTACAAATTGGTCATTTTATTCGAATTGTGACATCATTTTGATGTCGATTGCATAATAAACTCTCACTTACACTGCACTTCAAAACCAACAAACAACATAAGAGATCAATCCCAGTTCTGTGAAACACATTATTCTATATTATGCTGGATTATTGGATTTTTCTTCGCATTTCTTTATAAATTACACACCGTTTGGATCTGCAGAACAACTTGTTAAAAATACCATTCACTTTGTTTACTTTTATCCTAAGGCATTTTATTCTTTTCAATCGTATAGAGTATGGGAAAAAGTAAGATGAAAGAAAACTGATTGAGGTTTCGGTGGGATCAACGTGAATCCTTTGGCTTGGCTACATACTTGCAATTAATGAAATTAATATCCTTGCGTGTATGCAATTAATTAAATCATATACTTTGCGTTTCTTAACATATTTCTATACATGTTAAAGAAATGAAAAATCAACATTGTTCACCGTGTGATAATCAAAGTCGCCAACCCATACTACTTGGTGTCATCTTCTCCTTCCGACGAGCTGCGAATCGTGTTGTATGATGAATTTCGACTTTTTAGCATTCGCAAAAAACTTCCTACTGCGAAGATAGTTCGACGGTGTCGATGAAAAATTCCTTGGTACAGTGCATCTCTTAGTGCCTTGCGGTCATCGACGACTTCTACTTGGATAGTATTTTTTTGAGCAATTATTGACGCACAATGAACGATGCCCTCGCCTGTAGGGCATGTAAGAATGGTAATAAAAAAAGAAAACGTTAGCTCATTCATTTACCAACTCATAACACATCTAAAAGTTAAAGATATTTGCTACCGATCATTTCGTGTGAATGACCAACGTCGTGTCACAATGCGTTTGATCACTCCTCAAGTAAATAAGTGTTTATGACAATTTGTAGTTCATGTACTACCACGTAATAAAATTATTCACTAAAAACGATGTTTCTAATTTCGTTATTGTAACGTTAAATTTTATGATCAAAGAGTGTGATCAAATGTTTATGTAGGAAAAAGGCAAAATTTGGGTTTTCTAGATGCAGCGCATGGCATGGCAAACCGAAAATTCAGTCAGCCGGCATTTTAAGCCACAGTGACAGCAGTGGTTGGCGAAAGCTCGGTTGGCTTACAACAGTTTCTATTAACTGTATGCCTAATGATTCACCAATACATGTTTGGAATACAAAAATAGAGTAATCATAAAGTTGCAACTATTTTAAAAAACAAATACGCATTGCTAGTAAATGAAATACCTGTAGTAGCTGCTGGTGATTTTGGCGATCCAATTTCGTCACTAAATGTTCGTTCCTTTAGTTTGCGATGTTTCATGATGATCGCTGCAGTTGATGTTACAACGGTGTTAGAGCTAGCACCTACACTGCTGCTTGAAGATGCTGTTGCGGAGATCAAATCAGCCGGGATGCTGTTAATGCTGGACGAGTCGACCAAGTTTAACTTCATACTTTTTTTCACCAGGTCAGTATCCCCAACGTCATGGTTGTACGGATTGGACGCGGTTTTAGAAGGTGTTGTAGACGAGCAAGGTTGATTCGACTGGTTTGTTGATGTACCTGTTGTGATCGGCTCTAAATTAATCGTATCTCGATTTGATGTTGATGTGATGATTGGCCTGAGCGCGATATCTAGATCAATCGATTTTTGACTAACCGCACTTTGCGATACTATTACACGATTATCACAGACCTGTCTATCCGATTCTACATCCATAATTGAAACCATGCTATACGATCTCCTGAGCAAAAGTCTATAGTTACACGCACATTATTTATCACACACGGATACCACTTTAAACATAAAACACTCGAAAAAACCACCCGTCATAAGTACATATGTGTTATTACTGGTCGAGTTTATCAAAGCCACGAAAACTGGTACATTTTCTATTGCGTCACGGAGGCCGAGCTTCACTGCGAAAGCAATCGCGGATGGCAGATTTCAACGGGTTATTTTCATTAAAAACTAACTCAGGAATTTTAAGAAAATGATTACTGTCACCGTTAGTGCTTGTTAGATTTCTTTCACTGCACTCTTT
>KZ062546.1:62945-113499 GCA_002091835.1 Anopheles maculatus | reverse complement strand
TTTTTTTTGTACATCTGAAGATTTTAGAGCATGACTATGAGGATGGAAGTAAAAGTAACAACAGATAAACAAAAGCACCATACATGATTCGGCACGATGTCCTGAACGATTGGACTGTCGGTTTTGAAGTTTGCCGGGCTAGGACAGTTTGATTCTCCCATTTCGGCAGCGTATTTGGCCGCACTTTCTTCATTGATCTTAATCGCGCGCTGCTCCCAAACAGCCTTTTCCTGTTCACTCAAGTTGCGCCATTCGTTTCCAACTATGCGTGATACGTCACCGAAAGTTGCTTCCGGGTTGCTGGCACAGATAGTCTTCCGGTGTTCGCTAGAGTACAGTATGTACCCAGTTACGAGCTTCTTGCCTGGTTTGGATGCTTTTTTGCTGCTCATCGCCGGTGTGCTGGTGTTGATCGAATGTGTCGGATGGGGCGAGGCCGTCATGATTGTATCCGACCCAATCGACGGTGGTCCATCGATCGAATCATCGATGATGCCAAAGTCTTCCTTCATGTCCTGTAAGATTCAGGTGGGGCATAACAGCACAGTATGTGATGATTTGTAGCATCTTGTCAACACCAGCATGTTCAATATGTATACATTTATGTTATAGCTATGTTATTTCCTCCTCAAATTGCTTATTTTCTTTGTTCATCTGGTTTTTCTTTGTTTATTAATTACAGACCTTGCTTTGCGCGCTTTATTCTACTTTATGTCTTAATTTTTGTATGATTGATTACTTCAATTGTAGATGCTTAATATTTGTTTTGTTAACTATTACGTCAAAGTCAATTATTATTTTTTCTAACTCAGTTTTGGAAGTTTCATAGATACATGTTTTAGTCAATTTTATTAATAAAATTAATGAATTGCACAAATTCAAGTGAATTACCCATTAGCGTTAATATTTCTACACTACGTTGTATTTGTTAGACTAATTACTTTTTTCAATGGTTAGTAAGTAAATGTTCACACTAAACAAATGCATTAAACTACTCAAAACAAACGAAAGTATTATGTGTTAGTAGAAAAAAAAAACTAAAAAAATACATACCATAAATTCAGTCGAAGTAGATTTATTTTCTTGGACGGCTGCAATTTCGCCGCAGGTGACCTTAAAATATCCATAAAAAATTGTATGTTAAATATTCCATTACTCTGTCCATTATAGTTTATACCTTAGGAGGATTTATTGGACGACGGAAATGGTACACTTCGTCCGTTGAAACCATTTGACTATGCGTAAATTTACGCAATCCCGAAGGAGCTACTATTTTTCGAATTTGTTTTTTAAATTCATCAAATATCGATTCACACATGTATACATCAGCTTCAGCGATTTCTGTTGGTCTCCCTAAAAATGGTACAGATTAAAATAGCTGCTTAATTAATTGTTTGAATCATTAAGTATCATATGTATTGACGATACTGTTTAAGGCGTTGACACACTTAGTTTAATATAAATTTAATTATAAACTTTAATTTTTAATATAAAAAGTTTTTTGAGACTACTTTCTCGTTGCGATTATCTCTGAACATTTTGTTATCAAAATTGAAGGACATCATTACTGTAAAAACATTGTCCACGGTTGCACGCAATTTAAATTCTAGATTATATACAGTTTTTTGTAGTTATACGAAATAGTTTTTCTTCAGCTTACATATGATTGACTATTCTGTTTTAGATAAAATTGAGTCAAGGAAGCCAAGAATGGCATCAATAGCTTATTTTTATTTTTAATTCCTTTATGACGGCAGGGTGCCGTATTTTTAGCATCAATAGCTTGTTGATTGCAATTTTTTCCCCATTTAAACAGTCTTGTAAAGAACAGAAGAAATTGTATTTCGATGGCACAAGGTCTGCATTGTAAGGTGGTTTCATCATTTTGCAAAACAGAAATATAGGAATCAGAATTGTTTTGTTAATTCTGATCGCTACTAGTCGATGATTATGGTCAAGTATGATGACTTATGGCAGTAGAGATTTAAATCGAGTATTTCAACAAATTTTTAAACATCATAATATACATTTCCCTTGCAGTTCCACTCCAGTTCCATGCAATACACAACATAACTTTGTTAGCGGTTAATGCAAATTTCAACACGGTCTGCAGTTCCGTATGTAATGCTTGAATTAACAAGTTTACCATCATGAAGACTATTCGTCATCCCAATTGTTTCAAATGACTATAAAGCGTTGTACGGGGATGTCTTCGAAATATAACATTATAGTGGAATAAGTGCTCCGTATATAGCGGAATGAATGCTTCGTGTCGATTCATTCCATTATGTCTTACATTTCTTCTTTTGTATCAGGATGCTCAGAGTTAGAGGTAAAAACTAGAGGTTCGCAGCATATTTGGGAAGTACAACGCAAAAACATATATAAAATTGCCTTACGTTTTGCAATACTTCCCCTTCATATCTCCAGTAATGTTTATAAACCAGTTCGCTACGTAACTTGAGTTCCATCCCGTCATCGAACGATCGGTTACCAAATCTGTTTGGTACTGATCGAAATAAGACCTTCAAAGGAAATTTATGTAAAAGTTACCCGAATACATCATAGAGGACCAAATATATACATCCGAAAAAAAATCTGTAAGCCAGGTTACAGTATTCTAGCAAACGCTGAAACGCTAATACTTACTAGTGATATATTCGTTTTGATCGAGCACCGCACACCGACCGACAATTGCCACAGCTGAAGTGGTTTCTTGAATTGTTGAAAGCAGGACTTCTTGTCGATAAAACAATCTGCTAATAGTGCCAGGTACTTCGGGTGGAGTTAAAAGCCAAGGTCCTCGGAACAAAACTTTTCCACTAAAATGGTGATTAGGAAAACCGAAATGAGTACAAAATTAAATACAAAAAAAAAAAACATAATAAAAGAGCTATGAACACAGAATAAGCACTTACTCCTTTGTTTCCCAAATGGAGGTTATTTGTGAAATTGATTGCTTGCCAGATTCCGTAGCTACGTAGACGTAATCGCCTGTTTTTACTACACCACCACAAACAGTGTTGTATTGCTCATAGTACACATTACCATCTTCTACTCCATTCATATAGATAACCACGTTTGGCTTTTCCTTTTCCAGCATTGCTTCCTGCAACTGTAATTCTGAAAGTTCTTCCTTGTGCTTTTCTACGCGCTCTTTAAAAACGGACATAACACGCTTCACTTCGAGCGTGGCTTCTCGGGGAATTAATTTTACCGGATCATTTGCGCGTACCAGATTCCACGTTTTGAGCTTCTTAAATGATCTTGCCTTTGAACTGTACCGAGATTCGCACACAAACACATCTTTACTGGCAAAATGTTCAGGCATTAGTTTCACATAATCCCGAACGTGCATTACAAAGCATTTGTTTAACGCTTTGGATAAAGGGATTTGAACGTGTTGATCACTTTTAAATAATTCCTGCTCCATGAACTTCCTTGTCTGCACATGGAACGTTTCATGAGGGCGAAGAAGGATTAAACCGTTCATCATTTTAATATTATCGGCGGTTGTCCAAAGACGCTCGATGTACATAATACCAGGAACTGGAAAATATATAATCATTGATTAGAAACACTATGCTTTGAATAATATGTCAATATATACACACATACTTTTGTTTTCCGGCAAGTCAATGTATACAAAGTCTCCTGGTGAAAACACTTTTTGATCAATCGTCATACTCTCGCCTTGAGATGCTTGCTGATGAGTAAGCGAAATCGAAAAAAGAACAACATTTAATTATCATGTCCTTTACGTAGTGAATGAAGAACTTTGACAAATCGATACCACTTACCACTGCATCATTATCAGTATCAGTTTCCTCTTCCTGCAATAATTTAGATTGTCGTAGCGATTCTACTGCAGCACTCAAGTGCATTGTGTTATAGCTCAGTGCGGGAGATTCCAACACGTTACCGTTCTGACACAATTCGTCGCGTTTTTTTATAAAAAATGATTGCAATTCAATTGAATCTTCAAACACTTGCGAATCGGTACGGCTGAGCCGACGCGCACGCTCAAGGCAGCTGAAAATGTCTTCTTGAAATATGTCCAACCGCTTGTACAACCCCTTGTCTAGGCGGCGTTTGATGAGATCCAAAGAAATTGCTCTAACTCTGAAATGGAAACGGTATGAGATTTGCTTGAAATATAGTTTTTTTTCAGCTCATCCTTACCTATTGCCATCACATTCGTCGTACTCGACTAATTCCGCTAAAGAATCCGAATAGCATCGACCTTCTTCATCTTGATAATTGTAAAATGTAGTAAAAAGTGACAGCAGAAGCTCCTGTACCGCTTGCTGAACATTCGGTACCGTTTCTTCACTTCGCAAGGCTTGTTTCGTCTGTATGAGCAATTGTTGCAAACAAAGAGCGTCCTTGTAAATTTGAGAATCAGGTTCATTGGACTTGCAAGCGATTTCAAACATCAAAATAAAATCTGCTGCCATATCATCGACACTGTCATATGCCTGCTGTCTTAACTTTTTTTCAATCTTTTCAATATCGATCGGATCTTTGATGATATCATAATAGTCAGGATATTCCTAGAATGACGAGCGAATAATAAAGTAAACCAGCGATAGGTGCCATTACGTCAAGTGAGAAAGGTAATCTTACGCTTTTTGAAGGTAATTTCATAAATATGTACGATAATTGTCGATTTTGCTTTGGTTCTCTGTACTCTCTTATTGTATCGTACATTTGCTTTAGTTTTATTTCTAATGGGGTGGTGTTACTTTTGCGGGCTGGTTTGACACTGGAAAACAGAAACAAAACCGTTAAGTTGCAATAATACTCATACTTCTTTTAGTTACTTACATTTTTCCAGATAGGTTAAGTTTTTTGCTTATTCCAGAGAATTCCTTCAATTTATCGTTCAATGCCTTTTCCAAAATGTTGGCGTCATCGTAAATCATCGACCCTTCTTCATTATATTTACGGCAGTTTGAAAACATCAATCGATAATCACCAACAATATCATCTATTGTGCTATAACGATCGGCTTTTATGTTGTTTTCAATCGTTGTCATATCAATTGGATGCTGAATAACTTGATAGTAATCTGGATACAGTTTCTTCGAAGGCTTTTCCATGAACAGAGCCATAGGTTGATGATCGTCGTATGTAAAACCAACAAGGAATTCATGTAGCGATAATAGTTTCTTTTTCAACGATGTGCCCGGCATTACACGGTTGGATTTTGAAGCGAGCGTATTATTCAAGGTACAGTTTTGTGACGGAGAACCAATACTCTTGCTGTCTCTGGCTACACGAGCCTTTTTTCGTGATGCAGTATGCGTCGACGAGTCCGTATCTTCCTCATCCTCCTCTTCTTCGCTTTCTTCTAAATCTCCCGAATCGATCATCTTTTGGTTAAGAATTTTTTGCATTTTCAGTGCATCCTGAAACACGTAGCACAGAAAAATGGGCATCCAAATTAGATTATAATTATGCTTTTTCATTTTACGGAACATTTACCTTATGAGTTTTTGTGTTGGGAGCGTTGGCTTTTTTTGCATTATCCAGCATCAAATATAAATCTGCGGTCATATCGGTGATGTGGCTATATATTCCTTTCTTCAGCTTATTTCTTATTTGAGCCATGGAAATCGGCTTCTTGATCAGGTTATAGTATTCGGGATGGAAACGTTTATTCGGAAGTTTCCACAGAGATTCACCCAAAGGCGCACCTAAGGCATTGGGATCTATGTGAATTCATTCGACAAATGGTATATGGAAAGGCATTTTGGACACACAAAAAAGAGCAAACCCAAGATGCAATGATTCAACAACATGAAATAAAACAAAAATACACGTACAGCAAGAAAAAGAAATAGGATTATAATCAAATAAAAATTAAATCTGTACCCACAATAATTCATCCTGGAGATTTCAAGAACATAAAAAAGAGTTTAGTACATTTGGCGCTTCGACTTACCATTAGTATTAGCTGTGTTGTACAGTTGGTCAAACAGTTGCCAAAGCGGACCATCACCTTCAGTTTCCATGGAATCATCAAATTCATCGTCGGAGCTTTCTATTTCTTCCTTCAGTGCCGCTACCATTGCACTGGACGCAAGCCGCGGACGTTTAGTGGGCGGTTTTCTATACCGTCCCGATTCTATGTCTGCCTTGCGTGCCATGAATATTTTCTTTAACATTTTTGCATCCTTGTAAATTTGCGATCCGGGCTCATTGAAGGTGCATGCGTTTTTCGTCATTTGCAATAAATCCTTTTCCATTTCATTGAGGTTAGAGTAGGCGCTGGTTTGAATCTTCGTAGCAATCAGTTTCAAATCTATCGGATGATCGATAATATCATAGTAACCAGGATAGAGCTTTTTCGAAGGCAACAGCTGAAACATGTGATTCAAGTCATGGTTATCCAATGGATCTGTCGCCATCATGACGATGGCGAACAGTTCCTCGTACGGGTCGAAATCTGAACCTTCGTCGAATTCATCGTCTTCGGTTGTGAGCGATTTCCGCGGACGTGTAATTTTTCTTGGTCTCGTTTCCATACATCCTTCTTCTAGTTGATTTTCTAAAACACGTTTTTTGTTAGTGTTAAACACATCCAGCAGCTGGCAAGCGTCTTGATATTCGGTAGAATCAGGCTTATAAAATGCTTTCGCATTGTTCACAATCAGTTCGATGTCGGCGGTCAGATCTTCTACATCCTCATACGAATCTGTCTTCAGTTTTTGTTGAACTTTTAGTAAATCGATCGGATTCATTACTACTTCGTAGTAAGACGGTTCTTGTCGTCGCTTGGGTGCTCGAATAAATGTGTCACAAAGTGTAGTGCCATCCTCTTTCTTGAATGTTCGAATTGAGTCGTAAATATGTTGACATAATTCCATCTGCAAAACAAACATCAAAATATCCGCTTTAGCACCAGAAATGTTTTTTTTTCTTCTAATAATTGCTATGTACACATATGTTGTAGTTTTTAACCACAAATGTCGTATTGCATATCACGTACCGGATCAAGCCTCTTCTTTTTCCTTGTCGTTGTAGGCACGGGGCTTTGCTCGGGAGAAGCTTCCTCTTCACTGTTTTCGTCATCTTGGAATGAACTCGTCCTACGTCTTTTGCTCATTATGTTACTACAATGTAGGAATGATTACAACAAGCACGTAAATATATAAATATATACAAAATATATAGCTGTTCAACAACACTATACGGTCACGCAGTCTATTGTGTCGGATAGCAATGCGTAAAGATTTCTAGACCGCATTATATGGTTTTCCACATCACAGTGAGTATATGTAAACGACACTAACCCAGCTAGTTACTCAACTTTTGCAGGGGCAAGGTTGTTGATGTTTATAACAAAGCTGTATTTTAGTAATACACGTTGCTTTAAATTGTTCTTTTAATACTTTTTCACTGACGCCATCGCTTTATGAGATGCTCAGGCAATTGTACGCTACCGCCTTGTAAGCAAACCTAAAATTAAAACTGTGTGCGTATTGCCGTGTTGAGAATGTTGGAGATCAAGTGTGTGTGCGTATTCTTGTCGTAAAGAAAGAGAGAGAAAGAGTTTGAACCTTTTCTTTTTAACACACGGTACGAACGTCATGAATCGTTTACTTGAAATATTTCAATCCAGTGAAAAAACTTGATGAAATGAAAATTGAACGAAACGAAATTTGGAATGTTTCTGAACTATTTCAACGGAGTTTAATTCTGGTCACTGTACATGTTAAAGAAAAATGGATCCTTCACAACTTACTGTTCTGATTGATGAAGGGCTGTTAGCAAATATCTAATGCTAAATTTAGTCGAGGAAGCTAGAAGTGGTTGGCCTGTTATGTAATATCAAAGAAGAGACAGAATTAAATTTTACGCGAATTCCATACCACTACGTTACAATGAGTTCGAAAGCTTTTCAATTGCATTTTTAGTTTAAACTATTTAATAAAGATTCATATTTTCAATATTAAAAATTTCTTCAAACCCTTCTCAGCTAGAAAACTATTAGTAGTAGTGATTACAGCTTATATGTATTAATTATGATATTATATTATGCAAACTAGATTCATGTTTGATTCTAGTTTCGTCATTTTCGTTAGCCCATTACTTCCCAGCTCATGAAATTTCATACGCAATTGATACCTTGTTGTTATTAACACCATAATATACTCTAAAACTAAGCTCTTCAACCTGACCATTTAAGAAATTTGTTTTGTGTTAGCGTCACGTATCTGTTAGTTTTAATGTTGTATCATTTTTCAAGTAGAAAAAGGCCAAATAATAGGAGCCGCAAAAATAAGAATCCAAGATTGTGTAAAGTTTACCGTAAATACCTCAAATTTGTGACATAACGTTGCTAGACGAGTGTAAAAATAAAAAAAAAAACAGCCAAAGTCTGGATTTCTCCAGCAAATTAGCAAATTAGATAAAACATTAATCTAAGTGACAAAAATCCGACAAATATCGATTTCATACAGAACAAACCAAAACGCTTGGGTTGGGTTTGACGGAATAAATCATTTTGTCATTAAGAATTCGACCGGAACCGAACAGATTGGAACCCAATCGGAGCAAGGTGTGCACATTGCAACCCTTCGCACATTAATCTAAGTGACAAAAATCCGACAAATATCGATTTCATACAGAACAAACCAAAACGCTTGAAGCAATCGAAAGTTGGGTTTGACGGAATAAATCATTTGTGCTTTTTCTTGTCCCACACTTGGTGACATTAAAGCCGATAATGGTAATACATTATTTAAGGGCTTACGCTATTAATTTGAATGAAACAAGCATTAAATTTCGATTAAAATTTATAAACGTCAGTCAATTTTTGGTACTGTATCTACCCTGCTTATGAAATGTAATACGTCGGGTTTCTGAAGCTTTTATAATTATTTTTAAAAACAATGTTTTCCACCTTCCCCGTTTAGGGATATAGCTAACAGGAATTGAAAGTTTCATGTTATACGTAGTTATCATACGAGTGTGGATAGAAATGGACAAATTGTTGGACAAACAATGGCGGATCATCTTAGGTGCGGAGGGAGCGGCCGCTCGGGGCCTCGCCGAAGAGGTTAATCCCACTTTCGCACAACCACACCACCCCTACTACACAAAAAAAAACATCAGGTCAATACTACCCCCCCCCCTCCACCCCCATACACACACACATTTTTTCACACAACTCGAGAAGCATGGGGCAACTTCCTTACCACTCAGGGCCCCAAAACGGCTTGATCCGCCACTGCGTACAGAGTACCAGATTATTTCGGGAATGTTATTTTCACGTTTAATGTACACACTTGTGCAAGTATCGCTCTGGATAAAATTTTGTTAAATACAATAATATTTTACATCGGTTGATATTTTACAATAAAAGATAACATATTTATATAAATCCAACAAAACAAGGTTATATATTTCAAACAAGTCAAAACACAAAAATGGGTTTACATGAAGCTCTCTGTCTTAGAGAACAGATCGTTATAATAGTTATTTTCGTGTATCATTTTACGCTCTTTTATTAAATCGATCAGTTACACAATCAAACATAACTAAAATATTGTCTTAATCGGTTTTTCTAATTGTGTAATATTTCTAACAATAAAAAGTTTAAATATTATAGTGTACATAGATGACAATACTACTATTTTCTAATGACATTCTGGAGTAATGGATATGGTAAGTTCGGAAGATGTTATATGGTCTAAAACCGATATTATTATTACAAGAGCATGATTATAATTAAAGCCCTTTAAGCCTTAACAAAACAGTCATTTGATTTGCAAACAGCGTTTAAGGTCAAGAATAAGTAAAAAAGTTGATTATAACAACCAAATGCAATACAGCTTTATAACGATAATAATTGTGTTTTCGAATTTTGTTGGGATTTCCTAAAATGGTAGAATCAACAATATTTCTAGAGAAGTGTTTCAAAAAAGTATAGTATAGTTATATAAAATGTTTTTTTTAATCGCGGAAACACGTTTAATCCTATTTTTTAATGTAGGAAAAATGTGATACAATTAAACGTATATGTTGATCAATTGATGAAGACTGTGCAAACTGCGATGGATGCTATATTTGCTATTTCTTGCTATTTTCTTGTTTTGTTACATAATTTTGTTTTCCGTTCATTGTTCTTAGTTCCAATCAATCATTCCCCTAACAAATACTTTTGTACGGGAATTATGGAACGTCTTATAAAATGTCTCAAAATCTTATTGTACTGTGTTTATTGTGCAAGTATCACAACAATTTGGTAAGAAAATATGGTTAGTGTTCGAATCGTAATAGATTATGTTAACACAGCAAAAAAGTTTAAACCACTTTGATTGACGTGTGCCACACTGTAGAAAAAATATTCGATTTAATCACGTGCATTTATTAGGAACATAAGATTATAGATTAAATAGTTATTGATTGCATTCGGTAAAGAATGTTTTGTGTTTAATTCCTTAGGAGGTATCGATTTGTTTATTTTTATAGCCATTTTATTGACAAATCTGTTTGTCTTATGTTTTTATCCTATGTCTTTTGCTAATACATACATTGCGAAAGTACAAAAAACGTGGTAAATACCTTACGTTACGAAAGATGTAACCAAAATTTGTGGAAAAAACGCAAACTTTATAGACACAAACAACCAACCACAACAACTGTGTAGATCGTGACAGTAAGGAAGTCGATATTGTTATGATCGTTAAAATATCAAATGCGCATATAAGCTAAGGAACTATTGTGCAAGTCAGAAAAAAGTAAAGCAAATCCTAAACATTTGTTTGTTCTATTAACTTTTCATGTAATCAAAATGGTTTCCATTTAGATTTTTCTCTAACAGTGTTCTACAATAAGTGTATAGTATTCATTCTGATCGATAGCCGATTTAACGAAAGCGATCTAAGTTTGATATGTAAGTACAGGTTTAGTTAACAAATATGTACTTTTCAATATATTCTTCTTCTTTCATAATAATAATATATTCTTCTTTTTTGGGCAACATCAATAGGTGTCCTTCTGTTTCTGACTTCCATGGCTTAAATGTACCCATGACTGGATACTCAGTCCTGCGTACGGGGAGACGTCCCCGAGAACCCAGTCCGGCCGTATGGAAACCGGTGTCATAACCGCCATTACTGTCCTCGGAATATATAAAATAAGCACTAAAATTGAAGTGTTTAGTTTGATGATAACTCATGTGTCGTGCGCGGATTGATTAAATAAGTATGCACATTTTTAATTACAAAGATGGATAATAAATTTTCCCAATTGTTTTCTTATTGCTTGATTAGGAAAATTGGTTGACTATGTTTGGACGGCGAGTTATTTGATATTTCATTAATTTCATGGTTTTGATATGGATAGGTTTATACCAATTCGTATTGGTTGTATTGAAGCGTTTATCCTTCCAGTTCCAGTTTTCTTTATTCCACTGATAACTTATTGTCCTACCTAGCTGGCAGATTGGATCTGCGTTCCACGGTATTGTTTTAACATAAAACTTTAAGCAATTAAATGTATTGAAGATTCATCTACACTGAAACAGGCAGCGGAGTTTTTGATACCTCATCAATCGAGAGTGAAGTAGATAGTTCACCATTAAAAGCGTGATCCAGTGCAGCTGGTGCAGCAGAGCTATCTATGCGATCTACAAAGTAACCTTCCTTATAGGACATCTTGGTCAGGCTCGATGGACTTTGCTCGGGTACACTACCGATGTGTACTATATCTTCGTAATTAGGGTTAGATATGGAAAGGATTCCATACCTACCACCATCACCGTCCTTCAGGTTGCGGTAAACTCCACGGCGCGATTTGTGAGTTTTAGGTGCTGAATAGAGCTTTAAAACTTTACAGTTGCAAGACACTAGTAGTGCTACCACGAGACCCTGAAATTTGTTGATCAGTTTTATTATTATCATATTATGATATTTTGATCTAATACACATTTTAATTTTAAGTATTGCGTTACGAACTCTAAGCAATGTATGGCTAATAATGATAATTAAAAATCGTATTCGCATATACATTTTTGTTTCAAAGTTATTCCGCATTTACAATTACTCACCTGTATTCCCTGAGCAATGCTGTACACTGACCAAAGCTCCATTACATTCCAAAATGATGCAATAGCACCAAGAGCTACCACAGATGTCAAAACGACCAAAATCTGGAACATTGTTGACAAGATAAAATAAATACAAGAATATACAATGGCAAAGACGAAATGCATGAATGAAATCCCGGCTGGATCATACCTTGAAAAATAATCCGATTTGTAAACCACGTTTTTTGACTAATTTATTTTTAGCACGAGAGTCAACTTGCAGTGCTGCCGCAATTTTGATAACTTCTTCGCCCTGGCAGGCAAGGTAAAATCCGGAAAAGAGTAGTGCAATCGCTGGCACCAAAAAACCCCAAATGTATGCCGATCCTTCCATCAACCTGGTAGAAGAAGCAAAGATAGTGTGGTAAATAGATATATTTTTTTTAGCTTTGATAATATTTTTAACATACCAGCAATGGTTATCACCATTCAGTTCTTGTACTATTTGTGTAATAATTTGTACGTGTTTGTAGCCATTAATTTTTAACTCTCGTTCCTTATATTTGAAGGCAGCAGCAACACCGAGCATGATCAGTGGATATCCCCAAGAAATGATACTGAAAATTATGCGATAATACCAATAAACGACTAACCGTTGATAGCAAAACAATAAAACGTGTACAAATCAAATTTTTTTTTAGCATTTGTCTTACCTATAGCTAACCAATGTTTTGCCCATGGTCGATTCGCGATACGATGAAAGATTTGTGTTTGAACGAAATAATACAAGCGCATGATGACAGCAGCAACACAGCCAACATAGTGATGCCAGCTTCATGAACAGTAGGGCCAATGATAGTGATAGACAGAGTTCAGAATCCTAACCATGAAGTAACGGACGGAGTAGTGAATTGTTTATAGGACACAAAACCACAACCATTCTGAAGGTTTTTGGTTATAATTTGATATTGTAAGACGATAATCGAACATAAATTCGCAATAAAATATTGGTTTTTAGTAGATACAGTAATGCTTAAGCCAGTGTACCATTATTTAATGCAAAAATTAAAAGAGTAGTTTGATGTATAACCTACCTGTACTCCACCTACTCCAATAACAAAGATCAACTGGCTCATGAACAGCGATGCTAGAAGACTTAAAAGTGTTGTTCCTGCCAATGATTTTAAATCTGAAAATAGGCTAAATGTATTGAAGTTTTTAATAATCTTGTTTGATCGGATTAACACATTAATTAGGAATACATCATCGAAACCTTATTTTTAGTTACGTTAGAACGGCCAGGCCGTAAGTGAATAATAACAATATCTAACAATAACACTTACCTGTATGTAATAAATGCAAATGCTAACCCAACTAAGCTCACAGAGCTGCCCAGAACAACTCCTAGAGCAATAAGACCTCCCTGTGAGCCCCATGCAGTGTTTAATGATCCATATGATATGTTGGCTGAGGGTGGAAATCCGTGAATATGTCCTGTGTAAAGGGTTTCCATTTTCTACGGCAAGATAAAGTAGTCTAAAACGGCATAAAACCGAAAGTATTATTACTTTGATCATATTTAACTATTAATAGTTCATTGCTTTTTTATTCTCTTCTTTGATGTATTTTTAATTTAACAATTTCAAGTTTTAGAGAAGTTTTTTTAACTGTTTGATTAAGTCTATTTAGTTTTTTGTTTAATGTTATGCGTCCGAAAGTACATTGATATTATAAGTTCCGTATATTTGGTTTATTGTTATATTTATCGCTGTTATGGTGTTTGCAAGACGCAGCTCGCTTTACAACTAAATTAGAAAAAGAAAATGAAATGGTTGTATGATTGATTGTTCTACATAAAATGTTGTGTTTACACGATCGATGTCTTTGTTACGTATCAAACATTAAAGTAATTGATATTTTAAAAGGTAGGGCGTAGGTTTGTTGGGCTTATTCTTGTGTTTTTTTACAAGGGTGTGGGAACTGGTTAAACAATGCTCAAACAACAAAAGGCTAAAACCGCTATATGTTCTACTATTCATAAAGAAACAATGCACAGCTAATAAAAATGATAAGATCTACCCAGCGAATACCTATAGTCTGTTTTGTTCAAATCTCTTCTGTGCGTCGCAGACAAAGTATGTTTTAATAGTATAAGAGTTTTTGTATTTATAAGTAACCGCTTTCTACTATTTCTAAGCAATTAAATTCATAAAACATTCCAACACCGAAGACAGCATTATTCCCCCACATTTTTGCTTCTCATTTGTAAGACATTTATCGTGTAAGTGTCTCAAATAAATGTCTTCGATTATAACTAGCCAAGGAAAATTTGAAGTATTTGTTCGTTGATTGTTACTGGCTCAGGCCATTGTAATAATAGATCCATTAGTCATGCCTACGTGATTTATCAAGGGATTCAGTGTATTGTTTTGGCAATGTTATTATAGACGAGGTTGATTGATTGGATATGTTTGTTTATTATTGCTTACATTGTCAAATATGTCAATCTTGAAACGTTCAATTTAATATTCCTATTAAATAAAAGCAATTATATCGATAAAATACGACATGTTTCTTATTTTTGTCAGTATTTTAACAATTTATTTAGCTTTATTTCTTCGCTTGATTAACTGATGTTCCTTGGACACGATATGTTTCTTATTTCTGTCAGTATCTTAAAGACTTATTTATTTTTATTTCTTCGCCTGGTTAAGTGTTTACATAATGTTCCTTGGAAACTAAATTTGATTTCGTTGCACAAAAACATGCACAAAAACAAACTAGCTGTCATAGTTGCACAAAATCGGTGATAAAACTCAATTATTTTCTTATAATCATCTAAGTATAGATCTACATACAATGTCTCGTGTGGTTTGTGGTTTTATAAAAATGCAACATTTATGTTATGTGTTTACTGAACATCTGTTTTGCCAAATTTTCGTTTGCAGCAATGAGAATCTTTAGCGCAGCTTTTACAATAATGAAATCCAAACCAAATTAAACAATCAAATAATTAAATTCACTATGTTTCTCTCTTCCATTTTCCTCCCACTTTCAAACATACACAATCTATATGTACATGTCTCTCTCTCTCACAATAAATACGGTTTGTAGCTAAATGAAATTATAAAACAGAGGAAAACAACGGCATTGCTTAGACCATTTTTTGGATATCCTTTCACACCAGGAACTGTAGTGCATCAGGAAAATTATTGTCTTGATTTTTATAACCTGTAGACATTGCCAAGTTGTAAGCCTTTTCCTCAAAATAAACACCAACACCCGAAAAGACATTAATCAATACAGCTTCTCAAACACAATTCCATTGTTTGCCTACTTCTTTGTTTTGCAAGCGTTGGTTATTTGACATATTAAATTCTTATTACACTTCACCGACACTGATTTGTATCACATCAAGCAAGAATGAATTGTTACAGAACCATTTTTCATACCACTTTCCATTCATTAACCTATGCACATACGCACACACATATCCACACTTACTCATACACAATGTAACAAACACTGAACTGTATTTGATTGAATTAATTGTATATCAATCACTCGCCACTTGAACCTAAACGGTTTCTAAACGTCTGGTTATTAGCTCACAAAAGCCATAGTTACCTTTTCGATCACTTCGCGTTAAGTACGGAATGTTAATGCTAGCAATGCACTAACTGTGCTGAATATAGATTGTGTGTGACAGCAAACATGATTCAATGCTTCGTTGTGCGTATTTACTGGTGCAATGCGCATGTGCTTCCATAATAATCATTCCATTTTCACATTCAGGCGAAACAGGTGGTATGAGTGGTACACGATATTTACGATTTAAGATCAAACATGAAATGGATGAAACAACATCATTCTTACCAGATAGGAAGTTCACGACTAGGCAGATATAATAGGATAAATGAATAAAAGCTCGGTGAAGAGTAAATTTGTGATATAAATTCTACCGTCAAACAAAAAAAATAATAAACTTGAAAAAAATCGTTTTCACAAAACAAATAAATGTTGTTGTTTTATAGTATTTTCGGTCACTTGATTCACCTTTCATTAAATGCGTGTATCTTTCAATCATCGTCAAACGTCGTTCATCATCAAAACACTGTGTTTAAAACATTTGCTTTTCCTACCGTTAAAGTGCACCTTATCCCGGGTGGGCTAGGTAGAGTGGACTGCTAGATGGGTTCGGTCCTCCTGGTGGATTGGCGCTGGTTGGCCTGCAGCGCTGCGAGAACTAGCCGCAGGTTTCCAGCATTATGGTGATGGCATTATGGTGATGGTTTCCAGCATTATGGTGACCGTTTGGTACGGTCGGCAATTTGAGATCTTCAATGTGATATATTCGCCTTGCTTTTGTTATTTCTCACTGTTTTGCCTATTGTAGAAGTTCATCGTTCAAAGCAAATCATCGTTCTTCGGAGTAATTAAATTGTTCTAGAACAATGTGCTTATCTTTTACCGAAGATAGATTCAGTATTGAACAACTCGATGTGTTGAATTCAACTTGATATATATTTTTTTATTGTAACAATTTTATAGACGCCAGCTATGCTACACGTACCATAGCATATAGCCGTCATACCGTTAAATATAAAAATTTATTATTCTAGTTTTGGGAATCTCAATATATTGGGGCAAATGAAACATTTGTCAACATAACAAAATGATTCGATGATTTTCACAAAGCCTGTTTTCATGGAACTAAAAATGAACAGCAACGGTCAACATCTATGTTAATTATTAAATATGCTAATACTGTGTCTATTACATCAATCGATCAATTGCGGTCGGATGGGAAGAGCTTAATTTGCCACAGGGTTATTATAGGGTTATATGAAAAAGAAATGTTAAAGTTCGTCTCGTGGTTGATGAATTTGATTAACATCCGGTTGCATTACTGTATGATGTGCTTTAAGTTCGCGCCAAAATGTGGCTCGTTGTTCAAAGAGCCCTGTTTCTACTGCTATCATCGGTTCCTTCGAGGAATCAATACTACCAATTCGTAGGTACTGTATAGGAAACTGGTTAACCGAAGGCCAGTGCGGAAGAGTATGGTCTGTTTCATCGACTGGAGTTGGATTACCGGTGCGAGCAAAGTTAACCCATAAGTGTGTTATAAGACGTCTTATCTCAAGCTCCTCATCAGAAGGTATGGCCGTATGGAAATTTGGAATCTCTTTCGCGATGGGAAAAATGTATTGAAGTTCCTCAGCATGGCACACACCTAGCAGTGAACCAAATAAAAAATCGATAGAAAAGAGTTGAATTTCACAGCGCAGCAGAATAAAATTTACCGTAGTATTTTTCTTTCCCTCCTTTGAATATCTCTGTGAAACTGGCGGAAGCTTTTTGCGCAAAAAGGTACACGTATGTTGGTCCGATTTTAGTAGATGTAGATGAACGTCTATCATGTCCGAGTAAACGTATACGTAGATATTCATCCATGCCCGCTAAAAACCAAGCATCCGAGTACAACTGTCGGAAGAAGAACATAAGAGAATAAGGTAAGATAATTGCAGATTTCGTAAAATACCTACATTTGTCAGGTTTTTCTCTGTCGCTTCGACCAGTTTCTGATTTTGGAAGTAGAAGTTGTTTATGTGGTATGTAATTTCGCGCTGCCTATCAGGTTCATGATGATCGTAGTACAAGGAAAGAGGTAACGCACGGTCCCAATTGTCATTTAAGCTCTGTCGAAGTTCCGGTATGTTTATTAATGCTCACACAACTCGAGAAGCATGGGGCAACTTCCTTACCACTCAGGGCCCCAAAACGGCTTGATCCGCCACTGCGTACAGAGTACCAGATTATTTCGGGAATGTTATTTTCACGTTTAATGTACACACTTGTGCAAGTATCGCTCTGGATAAAATTTTGTTAAATACAATAATATTTTACATCGGTTGATATTTTACAATAAAAGATAACATATTTATATAAATCCAACAAAACAAGGTTATATATTTCAAACAAGTCAAAACACAAAAATGGGTTTACATGAAGCTCTCTGTCTTAGAGAACAGATCGTTATAATAGTTATTTTCGTGTATCATTTTACGCTCTTTTATTAAATCGATCAGTTACACAATCAAACATAACTAAAATATTGTCTTAATCGGTTTTTCTAATTGTGTAATATTTCTAACAATAAAAAGTTTAAATATTATAGTGTACATAGATGACAATACTACTATTTTCTAATGACATTCTGGAGTAATGGATATGGTAAGTTCGGAAGATGTTATATGGTCTAAAACCGATATTATTATTACAAGAGCATGATTATAATTAAAGCCCTTTAAGCCTTAACAAAACAGTCATTTGATTTGCAAACAGCGTTTAAGGTCAAGAATAAGTAAAAAAGTTGATTATAACAACCAAATGCAATACAGCTTTATAACGATAATAATTGTGTTTTCGAATTTTGTTGGGATTTCCTAAAATGGTAGAATCAACAATATTTCTAGAGAAGTGTTTCAAAAAAGTATAGTATAGTTATATAAAATGTTTTTTTTAATCGCGGAAACACGTTTAATCCTATTTTTTAATGTAGGAAAAATGTGATACAATTAAACGTATATGTTGATCAATTGATGAAGACTGTGCAAACTGCGATGGATGCTATATTTGCTATTTCTTGCTATTTTCTTGTTTTGTTACATAATTTTGTTTTCCGTTCATTGTTCTTAGTTCCAATCAATCATTCCCCTAACAAATACTTTTGTACGGGAATTATGGAACGTCTTATAAAATGTCTCAAAATCTTATTGTACTGTGTTTATTGTGCAAGTATCACAACAATTTGGTAAGAAAATATGGTTAGTGTTCGAATCGTAATAGATTATGTTAACGCAGCAAAAAAGTTTAAACCACTTTGATTGACGTGTGCCACACTGTAGAAAAAATATTCGATTTAATCACGTGCATTTATTAGGAACATAAGATTATAGATTAAATAGTTATTGATTGCATTCGGTAAAGAATGTTTTGTGTTTAATTCCTTAGGAGGTATCGATTTGTTTATTTTTATAGCCATTTTATTGACAAATCTGTTTGTCTTATGTTTTTATCCTATGTCTTTTGCTAATACATACATTGCGAAAGTACAAAAAACGTGGTAAATACCTTACGTTACGAAAGATTTAACCAAAATTTGTGGAAAAAACGCAAACTTTATAGACACAAACAACCAACCACAACAACTGTGTAGATCGTGACAGTAAGGAAGTCGATATTGTTATGATCGTTAAAATATCAAATGCGCATATAAGCTAAGGAACTATTGTGCAAGTCAGAAAAAAGTAAAGCAAATCCTAAACATTTGTTTGTTCTATTAACTTTTCATGTAATCAAAATGGTTTCCATTTAGATTTTTCTCTAACAGTGTTCTACAATAAGTGTATAGTATTCATTCTGATCGATAGCCGATTTAACGAAAGCGATCTAAGTTTGATATGTAAGTACAGGTTTAGTTAACAAATATGTACTTTTCAATATATTCTTCTTCTTTCATAATAATAATATATTCTTCTTTTTTGGGCAACATCAACAGGTGCCCTTCTATTTCTGACTTCCATGGCTTAAATGTACCCATGACTGGATACTCAGTCCTGCGTACGGGGAGACGTCCCCGAGAACCCAGTCCGGCCGTATGGAAACCGGTGTCATAACCGCCATTACTGTCCTCGGAATATATAAAATAAGCACTAAAATTGAAGTGTTTAGTTTGATGATAACTCATGTGTCGTGCGCGGATTGATTAAATAAGTATGCACATTTTTAATTACAAAGATGGATAATAAATTTTCCCAATTGTTTTCTTATTGCTTGATTAGGAAAATTGGTTGACTATGTTTGGACGGCGAGTTATTTGATATTTCATTAATTTCATGGTTTTGATATGGATAGGTTTATACCAATTCGTATTGGTTGTATTGAAGCGTTTATCCTTCCAGTTCCAGTTTTCTTTATTCCACTGATAACTTATTGTCCTACCTAGCTGGCAGATTGGATCTGCGTTCCACGGTATTGTTTTAACATAAAACTTTAAGCAATTAAATGTATTGAAGATTCATCTACACTGAAACAGGCAGCGGAGTTTTTGATACCTCATCAATCGAGAGTGAAGTAGATAGTTCACCATTAAAAGCGTGATCCAGTGCAGCTGGTGCAGCAGAGCTATCTATGCGATCTACAAAGTAACCTTCCTTATAGGACATCTTGGTCAGGCTCGATGGACTTTGCTCGGGTACACTACCGATGTGTACTATATCTTCGTAATTAGGGTTAGATATGGAAAGGATTCCATACCTACCACCATCACCGTCCTTCAGGTTGCGGTAAACTCCACGGCGCGATTTGTGAGTTTTAGGTGCTGAATAGAGCTTTAAAACTTTACAGTTGCAAGACACTAGTAGTGCTACCACGAGACCCTGAAATTTGTTGATCAGTTTTATTATTATCATATTATGATATTTTGATCTAATACACATTTTAATTTTAAGTATTGCGTTACGAACTCTAAGCAATGTATGGCTAATAATGATAATTAAAAATCGTATTCGCATATACATTTTTGTTTCAAAGTTATTCCGCATTTACAATTACTCACCTGTATTCCCTGAGCAATGCTGTACACTGACCAAAGCTCCATTACATTCCAAAATGATGCAATAGCACCAAGAGCTACCACAGATGTCAAAACGACCAAAATCTGGAACATTGTTGACAAGATAAAATAAATACAAGAATATACAATGGCAAAGACGAAATGCATGAATGAAATCCCGGCTGGATCATACCTTGAAAAATAATCCGATTTGTAAACCACGTTTTTTGACTAATTTATTTTTAGCACGAGAGTCAACTTGCAGTGCTGCCGCAATTTTGATAACTTCTTCGCCCTGGCAGGCAAGGTAAAATCCGGAAAAGAGTAGTGCAATCGCTGGCACCAAAAAACCCCAAATGTATGCCGATCCTTCCATCAACCTGGTAGAAGAAGCAAAGATAGTGTGGTAAATAGATATATTTTTTTTAGCTTTGATAATATTTTTAACATACCAGCAATGGTTATCACCATTCAGTTCTTGTACTATTTGTGTAATAATTTGTACATGTTTGTAGCCATTAATTTTTAACTCTCGTTCCTTATATTTGAAGGCAGCAGCAACACCGAGCATGATCAGTGGATATCCCCAAGAAATGATACTGAAAATTATGCGATAATACCAATAAACGACTAACCGTTGATAGCAAAACAATAAAACGTGTACAAATCAAATTTTTTTTTAGCATTTGTCTTACCTATAGCTAACCAATGTTTTGCCCATGGTCGATTCGCGATACGATGAAAGATTTGTGTTTGAACGAAATAATACAAGCGCATGATGACAGCAGCAACACAGCCAACATAGTGATGCCAGCTTCATGAACAGTAGGGCCAATGATAGTGATAGACAGAGTTCAGAATCCTAACCATGAAGTAACGGACGGAGTAGTGAATTGTTTATAGGACACAAAACCACAACCATTCTGAAGGTTTTTGGTTATAATTTGATATTGTAAGACGATAATCGAACATAAATTCGCAATAAAATATTGGTTTTTAGTAGATACAGTAATGCTTAAGCCAGTGTACCATTATTTAATGCAAAAATTAAAAGAGTAGTTTGATGTATAACCTACCTGTACTCCACCTACTCCAATAACAAAGATCAACTGGCTCATGAACAGCGATGCTAGAAGACTTAAAAGTGTTGTTCCTGCCAATGATTTTAAATCTGAAAATAGGCTAAATGTATTGAAGTTTTTAATAATCTTGTTTGATCGGATTAACACATTAATTAGGAATACATCATCGAAACCTTATTTTTAGTTACGTTAGAACGGCCAGGCCGTAAGTGAATAATAACAATATCTAACAATAACACTTACCTGTATGTAATAAATGCAAATGCTAACCCAACTAAGCTCACAGAGCTGCCCAGAACAACTCCTAGAGCAATAAGACCTCCCTGTGAGCCCCATGCAGTGTTTAATGATCCATATGATATGTTGGCTGAGGGTGGAAATCCGTGAATATGTCCTGTGTAAAGGGTTTCCATTTTCTACGGCAAGATAAAGTAGTCTAAAACGGCATAAAACCGAAAGTATTATTACTTTGATCATATTTAACTATTAATAGTTCATTGCTTTTTTATTCTCTTCTTTGATGTATTTTTAATTTAACAATTTCAAGTTTTAGAGAAGTTTTTTTAACTGTTTGATTAAGTCTATTTAGTTTTTTGTTTAATGTTATGCGTCCGAAAGTACATTGATATTATAAGTTCCGTATATTTGGTTTATTGTTATATTTATCGCTGTTATGGTGTTTGCAAGACGCAGCTCGCTTTACAACTAAATTAGAAAAAGAAAATGAAATGGTTGTATGATTGATTGTTCTACATAAAATGTTGTGTTTACACGATCGATGTCTTTGTTACGTATCAAACATTAAAGTAATTGATATTTTAAAAGGTAGGGCGTAGGTTTGTTGGGCTTATTCTTGTGTTTTTTTACAAGGGTGTGGGAACTGGTTAAACAATGCTCAAACAACAAAAGGCTAAAACCGCTATATGTTCTACTATTCATAAAGAAACAATGCACAGCTAATAAAAATGATAAGATCTACCCAGCGAATACCTATAGTCTGTTTTGTTCAAATCTCTTCTGTGCGTCGCAGACAAAGTATGTTTTAATAGTATAAGAGTTTTTGTATTTATAAGTAACCGCCTTCTACTATTTCTAAGCAATTAAATTCATAAAACATTCCAACACCGAAGACAGCATTATTCCCCCACATTTTTGCTTCTCATTTGTAAGACATTTATCGTGTAAGTGTCTCAAATAAATGTCTTCGATTATAACTAGCCAAGGAAAATTTGAAGTATTTGTTCGTTGATTGTTACTGGCTCAGGCCATTGTAATAATAGATCCATTAGTCATGCCTACGTGATTTATCAAGGGATTCAGTGTATTGTTTTGGCAATGTTATTATAGACGAGGTTGATTGATTGGATATGTTTGTTTATTATTGCTTACATTGTCAAATATGTCAATCTTGAAACGTTCAATTTAATATTCCTATTAAATAAAAGCAATTATATCGATAAAATACGACATGTTTCTTATTTTTGTCAGTATTTTAACAATTTATTTAGCTTTATTTCTTCGCTTGATTAACTGATGTTCCTTGGACACGATATGTTTCTTATTTCTGTCAGTATCTTAAAGACTTATTTATTTTTATTTCTTCGCCTGGTTAAGTGTTTACATAATGTTCCTTGGAAACTAAATTTGATTTCGTTGCACAAAAACATGCACAAAAACAAACTAGCTGTCATAGTTGCACAAAATCGGTGATAAAACTCAATTATTTTCTTATAATCATCTAAGTATAGATCTACATACAATGTCTCGTGTGTTTTGTGGTTTTATAAAAATGCAACATTTATGTTATGTGTTTACTGAACATCTGTTTTGCCAAATTTTCGTTTGCAGCAATGAGAATCTTTAGCGCAGCTTTTACAATAATGAAATCCAAACCAAATTAAACAATCAAATAATTAAATTCACTATGTTTCTCTCTTCCATTTTCCTCCCACTTTCAAACATACACAATCTATATGTACATGTCTCTCTCTCTCACAATAAATACGGTTTGTAGCTAAATGAAATTATAAAACAGAGGAAAACAACGGCATTGCTTAGACCATTTTTTGGATATCCTTTCACACCAGGAACTGTAGTGCATCAGGAAAATTATTGTCTTGATTTTTATAACCTGTAGACATTGCCAAGTTGTAAGCCTTTTCCTCAAAATAAACACCAACACCCGAAAAGACATTAATCAATACAGCTTCTCAAACACAATTCCATTGTTTGCCTACTTCTTTGTTTTGCAAGCGTTGGTTATTTGACATATTAAATTCTTATTACACTTCACCGACACTGATTTGTATCACATCAAGCAAGAATGAATTGTTACAGAACCATTTTTCATACCACTTTCCATTCATTAACCTATGCACATACGCACACACATATCCACACTTACTCATACACAATGTAACAAACACTGAACTGTATTTGATTGAATTAATTGTATATCAATCACTCGCCACTTGAACCTAAACGGTTTCTAAACGTCTGGTTATTAGCTCACAAAAGCCATAGTTACCTTTTCGATCACTTCGCGTTAAGTACGGAATGTTAATGCTAGCAATGCACTAACTGTGCTGAATATAGATTGTGTGTGACAGCAAACATGATTCAATGCTTCGTTGTGCGTATTTACTGGTGCAATGCGCATGTGCTTCCATAATAATCATTCCATTTTCACATTCAGGCGAAACAGGTGGTATGAGTGGTACACGATATTTACGATTTAAGATCAAACATGAAATGGATGAAACAACATCATTCTTACCAGATAGGAAGTTCACGACTAGGCAGATATAATAGGATAAATGAATAAAAGCTCGGTGAAGAGTAAATTTGTGATATAAATTCTACCGTCAAACAAAAAAAATAATAAACTTGAAAAAAATCGTTTTCACAAAACAAATAAATGTTGTTGTTTTATAGTATTTTCGGTCACTTGATTCACCTTTCATTAAATGCGTGTATCTTTCAATCATCGTCAAACGTCGTTCATCATCAAAACACTGTGTTTAAAACATTTGCTTTTCCTACCGTTAAAGTGCACCTTATCCCGGGTGGGCTAGGTAGAGTGGACTGCTAGATGGGTTCGGTCCTCCTGGTGGATTGGCGCTGGTTGGCCTGCAGCGCTGCGAGAACTAGCCGCAGGTTTCCAGCATTATGGTGATGGCATTATGGTGATGGTTTCCAGCATTATGGTGACCGTTTGGTACGGTCGGCAATTTGAGATCTTCAATGTGATATATTCGCCTTGCTTTTGTTATTTCTCACTGTTTTGCCTATTGTAGAAGTTCATCGTTCAAAGCAAATCATCGTTCTTCGGAGTAATTAAATTGTTCTAGAACAATGTGCTTATCTTTTACCGAAGATAGATTCAGTATTGAACAACTCGATGTGTTGAATTCAACTTGATATATATTTTTTTATTGTAACAATTTTATAGACGCCAGCTATGCTACACGTACCATAGCATATAGCCGTCATACCGTTAAATATAAAAATTTATTATTCTAGTTTTGGGAATCTCAATATATTGGGGCAAATGAAACATTTGTCAACATAACAAAATGATTCGATGATTTTCACAAAGCCTGTTTTCATGGAACTAAAAATGAACAGCAACGGTCAACATCTATGTTAATTATTAAATATGCTAATACTGTGTCTATTACATCAATCGATCAATTGCGGTCGGATGGGAAGAGCTTAATTTGCCACAGGGTTATTATAGGGTTATATGAAAAAGAAATGTTAAAGTTCGTCTCGTGGTTGATGAATTTGATTAACATCCGGTTGCATTACTGTATGATGTGCTTTAAGTTCGCGCCAAAATGTGGCTCGTTGTTCAAAGAGCCCTGTTTCTACTGCTATCATCGGTTCCTTCGAGGAATCAATGCTACCAATTCGTAGGTACTGTATAGGAAACTGGTTAACCGAAGGCCAGTGCGGAAGAGTATGGTCTGTTTCATCGACTGGAGTTGGATTACCGGTGCGAGCAAAGTTAACCCATAAGTGTGTTATAAGACGTCTTATCTCAAGCTCCTCATCAGAAGGTATGGCCGTATGGAAATTTGGAATCTCTTTCGCGATGGGAAAAATGTATTGAAGTTCCTCAGCATGGCACACACCTAGCAGTGAACCAAATAAAAAATCGATAGAAAAGAGTTGAATTTCACAGCGCAGCAGAATAAAATTTACCGTAGTATTTTTCTTTCCCTCCTTTGAATATCTCTGTGAAACTGGCGGAAGCTTTTTGCGCAAAAAGGTACACGTATGTTGGTCCGATTTTAGTAGATGTAGATGAACGTCTATCATGTCCGAGTAAACGTATACGTAGATATTCATCCATGCCCGCTAAAAACCAAGCATCCGAGTACAACTGTCGGAAGAAGAACATAAGAGAATAAGGTAAGATAATTGCAGATTTCGTAAAATACCTACATTTGTCAGGTTTTTCTCTGTCGCTTCGACCAGTTTCTGATTTTGGAAGTAGAAGTTGTTTATGTGGTATGTAATTTCGCGCTGCCTATCAGGTTCATGATGATCGTAGTACAAGGAAAGAGGTAACGCACGGTCCCAATTGTCATTTAAGCTCTGTCGAAGTTCCGGTATGTTTATTAATGCTGGAAAACAGACGAAGTATAAGCACTGCCCTTAAAAAAAGCCTTCCAACCACTTACAAGCACTTTTCAGAGCTCCCTCATCCAGTGTTAATCCAGTCATCCACGGAAGGCCGATCCCATGTGGTTCATATTCATCTCTCGGATGTTTCGTGATGAATGCTCCCGGAGCGTCTGGTTCCACAACGGGTGGGAATGGGATCATAGGATCGGTATCCCATAGCTAAAAAAAAATATTTAAATAGTTTTTCGTTAGGAAGATAATTCCGTTAAAATGTTATGTTTAAGGTGTTTTTTACAAAAAAGTCGTAGAATTTTCTTGTTATTTCATCTGCAGGCACACTTCGAAGACAGTTCAACATTTCTGTAAATCGTCCATCGATACCCTGCGGGCATGCAAGCATTTGTCCCAATTGCACAGATCGTGCCTGTGCTACTCCTGGATGTGCTGGTTGAGCCCAGGCATCTAAGTTGACTCCTGATTGTGAAATAACTCGGTGAAACAGTCCTTTAGACAAGGGTGACATCATATGGTACGTTCCACTTGCACCACCAGCACTCTCTCCAAATACCGTAACTGAGTGAGGATCGCCACCGAACGACGCAATGTTTTCACGGATCCAACGGAGTACCAAATTTTGATCCTTTAGTCCATTATTTCCCGGACAGTCGGCTTGTTCAGTGCTAAGAAATCCGAGTGGTCCAAGACGAAAGTTTGCACCAATGTAGATAATGTCATGCTCAAGCAAGTAGTCCGGCCCATAAAACGAACGAGTTCCTGAGCCACATTGCCAACCACCACCATGAAAGAATACCATCACAGGTAATGATTTCGATTCATTTGATTGGGCCAATGAACGTTTTGGATTTCGTGAACGTTCCGGGACGTATATATTTAGCTGCAGACAATCTTCGATTCCAGAAATGGATTCATCTCGCCGATATGGATCACGCTGAGTACACAGTGGGGCATCGGTAGTTGCTAATCGTTCACCCATCCACCCTCCGAAAGGTTCTGGAGCCTAAAACAGGAGATTAAAATTATTACCTCATATCTGTATTATAAAAAACCTAATACTTTTTTAGAAAAGCACAACGAATCAACAAGTATATCTGCTCACCCGCCTATAAAAGTGTTCTTTTTTCTTACAAAGCATTCTATTATTGGTTTTCATGTGTTTCAATTTTCGGTATCTTTATTTATCCATGAACTTTATTTGTGATATTGTAAGAACTCTAATCGGGTCGAGCCCGAGCCTCTAATGGGGCGGTCCGGTGGTGCATCGCACAACGAATCAACAAGTATATCTGCTCACCCGCCTATAAAAGTGTTCTTTTTTCTTACAAAGCATTCTATTATTGGTTTTCATGTGTTTCAATTTTCGGTATCTTTATTTATCCATGAACTTTATTTGTGATATTGTAAGAACTCTAATCGGGTCGAGCCCTAGGTGGAGGTAGTAGCAGCACCGGCGGGTAAAAAATAAGTCAAAAGCAATACGGCCAGGCCGTTCTAATTGAACTAAAAAAAAAAAAAAATCGGGTCGAGCCCTAGGTGGAGGAAGTAGCAGCACCGGTCTTCACACAGCAGGACCGGCTATCGAATCCCATCTGGATTTCCAGTACGTAGGACTGACTATCCAGCCACGGGTAAAAACAAGTCATAGAAAGCTAGAAACACCAGGCCAAGGCATACTGAGGTTGTAGAGCCAGAGAAGAAGAAGTAGAAGAAGAACTTCTTCTTCAAGGAATTACAACCTCTTGAGGTCTACAAGTTGAAAGCCAGTGAACAAAAAACCTCAATCTCAAACTAAAGGATTAAGATTAAGAAAAATCCAAGGTGATAAAGGTGACAAATTTGTATCAACGAGAAATCTATAGTCTTTCGACTTCGTCAACATATTAATCAACTCGTAGCACGAATACTGGGCGCCTCCATATTTATATAGTTGGTGACAAATTTCTTTTAACGGCACGTTTTTTTATGAGGTTGTAGAGCCAGAGAAGAAGAAGTAGAAGAAGAACTTCTTCTTCAAGGAATTACAACCTCATGAGATCTACAAGTTGAATGCCAGTGAACAAAAACCTCAATCTCAAACTAAAGGATTAAGATTAAGAAAAATCCAGGGTGATAAAGGTTACAAATTTGTATCAACGAGAAGTCTATAGTCTTTCGACTTCGTCAACATATTAATCAACTCGTAGCACGAATACTGGGCGCCTCCATATTTATATCGTTGGTGACAAATTTCTTTTAATGGCACGTTTTTTTTCCTTTAATTAATAATGAAGCTTTTCGAATAACAAACTGCCCCAAGGTTCAGCACTTGAGAGAATTTATATCATGGTACGTAAATATTTTCCTCATCAGCAGACTCATTAATGACGTTGGCCTAATTAAGATCAAATTGTTATACAGCAATTTGTTCGATTATGACATCGTACTTCACCGTTCCGTCTAATACGCCAAAGGTCGTACAAGTTCCATTCTCTCAATGGAAATGTATCTTAATATATTCTTATCGATTTATCTACTTCTTATTAGTATGATAAAATAATTACCTTAAACCGAAGCTCATTTATGGGCGGTTTTGCATACGGTATTCCAAGGAAAGCGAGAATACCTTGACCACTGAACGTGTTTAAGTATCTACCAAGTAGCGTGCCACCATGTGGTAGAGTAATTTTTAATTTGTCTGATGTCCGAGCGGTGACGACGACAGATCTCGCAAGCACGAAGAATACAAACAATTGGACGTTTATCATCGTCCGATTTTGTAATTGAAATACGCATCTCATTTTTTCACAAAACGTAACTCGTTGGTAGCAGACTTTTTTTAATGTATCACAATCACAATATTAATTCTTTTTATTTTATAAATTACGTCCATTATTTCACAGATATACTGTTTAACTCAAACAAACTCTTTCACCATTCAATGGTAACATAAATTGCACATTTTATGCATTTTTAACACTAGTATTGTTATAAAATCCACAAACAAATACACATACAGCTCGATGAGCTACATCAAACCGTTACGCACGAGGCTCGCAGCAAACTGAGATGGTAAAAAGGTAGACTTCAAAGCTTTATACAGATCGCACCAGTCAAACTTGTTCAGCAAACGGGTGTAGGCTTTGAAACTAGTTTTTGGTGGATGATTTTACATCACGGTAAGCAACGTTTAGCCAACAAACGACGCACTGCGTTCCTAATATTTTTTTATCACCAATACAAATGTTTTTAGCAATACGGCCAGGCCGTTCTAACTGAATAAAAAAAAAATACAAATTTGTCCGACGAGGACTTTCCATAGAAGTAGAGAGAATTATGTTGTTTTTATTTTTATGACACCTAAGAAAGATAATGAATCTCAATATTCTATATATCACAATGAAAACCCTATCGCAAAATCGCTGATGAAATCGTGCTCGTTACACGTACATTTAGGGTGGTGTCAGGCTGGTGTCATTGCTCGGTCGCATGAGACTTTGGTCATGCGACCAGATCGAGAGGGTGTCATTGCTTTGTCGTGCGACTTTTTTCGGTTTGACGGTTGGATATAAACAAACATAGAAGGAAAAAGGAAGAAGAAAGTTATGTTTATGTTCACATCAACTCGAACATTAACAAACTCAATTAAATGTGTGGTTGTTGATGTCGTTTATTGAATGAAAAGCGAGTAACTGTTTAAAAAAATATGATTTTGAGTTATACTGTTACAAATTATCAGTGCATTTTATTTCCAAAACAACGCATGAAACGATATCCTTCCTCACAACCAAGCAAGCACAGTTCCTTCCTTACAGTTCAAGAAATTTGAGTTTATACTATCGAGTTCATTTGGTCGCATGAGACCGTGCGACCAAAATCAAAAATTTTTGATTTTAGTCAAGCGACCAAATCGGATCTGTCAAATCCCACACAAATCCCGTGCGACTAGTCGCATGCGACCGAGCAATGACACCAGCCGACACCAGCCTTAAACGTAACTGAATAGTCATTTAATAGTCGTAAACAAACTGTCAATAGAGCAGCTTGAACGCAGTGTGACATGGGTTGAAATTGCTTTGACATTGTATTTGACAATCCCAATACCCATGTCAGACGTAAGACGTATGTCAGTACAATTATCGTCTTGTAATTCGTCTCGTGAAAATAATAAATACGAAAACACTCGTAGCCACAGAGCGAGGTGAACTGGAATTGCGCTCGTGTACGAAAAGAAATAGTGAACAGTAATCAACGATTTGTTAAGCATTTCAAAAAAGACGTACGTTCGGTGGAGTTGACATCACTGCAAGGCTAAGCGGCGACAAGAAGAGGTATATGCTCCTTTATGTAGTGTGTAGTGTGGCGCAAGGTGTGGCTGGGGGTGTACGATTGAGCAAAATATTTTAGCAATGCAGGTTCGTCATCGAGCAGCTTATTTCTCCTGGTGCGATAGTTTCGCCGTAAATGATGAATATCATTATTTTATGGAAGCTAAGGGATAGTAGCAGTACTCAATTAGCATAACCATAATAAGAGTGAATGGTGCCAAGAGGCAAAGGGTGTCCATCTATAAAAGTAATCATTGATAATCTAGGAATTCATTCTTAGATGTGAATTTTATATGTCAAATAAGAAGAGTGTATTGAATTTCAATTCTAAAGATTTCAAGTATGTATGTATGTTTTGCAGGTTTACGCTTACTGCAATCGTTTGTAATGATTTGTTTTGTATTTCTGAGTAAGAACCGGTTTTGGAGAACCAATTTACCAAGCCGTGACCTTGCAAAACTAGATTCTTGCGTGTCTGTTATATCAGCATCACTTGTATTAACATGCCTAGTTCGTTAAAGTACGTCACAGTCGTTTAACAAGGTTTATATCTCATTTTATTAAATAAATATGAAAAACATTACTTTTTTAACTTTATTTCTATCTACTGTTTCGTTATTACAATCAGCTGTAAAACATTTGTTGATAAGTCTAAAGTTAAAAAATGCGTAAATATTTTTAAATCATTCAAATGATTGTCCGAATGATATATGCTTTAATTACTAACTGCCCATTGTTGTGACCGGAATAATCCGCTTTCTTTCAAAAAGTTTTTTTTTCAAACAACACAAAATAAAGAATACTCAGCATTGTGCTTTTTCTTTGAGTAATCCAACTCGTCTACGTTTATTTAGTTTTTTGCGCTTATTCCTGTCGCACTCAATCGATATCTCTTACTCTCGATCAACCTATCTCTGCCTTGTCTATCCTAATCCCTACACATATGTCCTGTTATTTCAAACTATCTAAGATTGAAAATGGTAAGAAGGATTTTTGGCGAGTGCAATGTTGTTATAGAGGTCGCTTAAATAGTAAGTTCTATGAGCCGCACAATCACAGCCAGTTTCCGAATTACGCGGTATTCGAGTTAAGCGGGTTTGAAAATTTTACAGTTTCTTACGTTGAATAAATTCTTGAGCTGGACAAAAACCTTAAAATCAGCGTTTTAGATCAACGTTAAATACATAGTTGTTTTGAAGAAGAACGAAATAAGTATAGAAATGAGTATGAAGGTCACAGTAAAGGTAATAATGAAAATATAAACTGCAGTAAGAAAATATTTAATCCAAATTTGAAAGGAAAGCCGTTAGGATAGCAATTTGAAATAAGACGAGTCGGAGAAGCGGCGAAATATGTCAGCTAAGGTGTTGCAGGGCGTAAGAAAGAGAAAGAGAATTAGTGTGAATGAGATGAGGGTTACGGTACGTCAGTCTTGAAATTGAATTTAGAGAAGAATGACGTAAGTAATAAAGTAGCAGAATAAAAATTGTCGGAAATTTGTTGAAAAAGATTAATACTTTTTAAGCAGTCGTGGGCGACGATCACGACAGTCACTATCTTCTTTTTATTCGTTGGCATTACAACCTCGAGACGTTTCAGCTCGCTATTTCTGGCTTTCTGTGGTTTTATTTAGGTCACTACTCAGTCGAATACGACTAGTCATACAAACTTTGTAAGGGATATGACGGATAAGATCTATGACAGTTCTGATTGCACAAACAAATCAACAAATTTAATTTTGATAATACAACCAAATCGAGCAACCTTAGGGGCTGCTCTAGCAAATGTCGTTTACGACAAACGACAACGACATGTCTTATGAGTGCTCTAGCATTTGTTGGCCAACATATAGCTGTCGGTCAAGCTGTCAACGATTGGTTTGGCATATATGTTTGGCAACCAGCAATGTCATTACTAGTCAATGATAAGAGGCGAATGTAGCCATAAGGCTCAAAGCCTCTATAATAAAAAAAAATTACTAGACAGTACGGGATTCGATACCCTATCCTGTCGTGTAATACCAATGAATCTCAATATTCTATATATCACAATGAAAACCCTATCGCAAAATCGCTGATGAAATCGTGCTCGTTACACGTACATTTAGGGTGGTGTCAGTCTGGTGTCATTGCTCGGTCGCATGAGACTTTGGTCATGCGACCAGATCGAGAGGGTGTCATTGCTTTGTCGCGCGACTTTTTTCGGTTTGACGGTTGGATATAAACAAACATAGAAGGAAAAAGGAAGAAGAAAGTTATGTTTATGTTTACATCAACTCGAACATTAACAAACTCAATTAAATGTGTGGTTGTTGATGTCGTTTATTGAATGAAAAGCGAGTAACTGTTTAAAAAAATATGATTTTGAGTTATACTGTTACAAATTATCAGTGCATTTTATTTCCAAAACAACGCATGAAACGATATCCTTCCTCACAACCAAGCAAGCACAGTTCCTTCCTTACAGTTCAAGAAATTTGAGTTTATACTATCGAGTTCATTTGGTCGCATGAGACCGTGCGACCAAAATCAAAAATTTTTGATTTTAGTCAAGCGACCAAATCGGATCTGTCAAATCCCATACAAATCCCGTGCGACTAGTCGCATGCGACCGAGCAATGACACCAGCCGACACCAGCCTTAAACGTAACTGAATAGTCATTTAATAGCCGTAAACAAACTGTCAATAGAGCAGCTTGAACGCAGTGTGACATGGGTTGAAATTGCTTTGACCCGGGTTTAAACATAGCTCCTTAATTTTATAAAACCATACGTAACACATTCGTAACTTTCCTTTTTTGAATTTCAGCTTCTTTCACAATATTAGAAACATTAATCTACACCAACGATGGAGGAAAGACGAGTGGCCGATTATTTTGTGGTAGCTGGAATGCCCGATCAACCGAAATTGCTAAAGGAGAACATATTTAACGACTCGTCGCATTTAAGATCTACGAACAGTATAGATCCTATCACTGACATAGGCGTATATTTTCCTTCTCTGGGTGAGAAGATTCCAGCTGACTATGAAATACTCGAGAATACTCCATCGGGACTGCTGGCGGATCTAAACTATGGTTCTGTTCGAACTACCGGCTGCTTTATTTACTATCGACGTGGCAAGGATAAACCGCCTTTGGTCGATATCGGCGTAATGTACGAAGGCGCAGAACGGATAATGGCCGATGCAGAGATTGTTATAAGCACGCCTGGCGATCGTTTGGCGAACGTGAATAATTCATCCGCCAAAACGTTTCTAACGTTTAGACGTGCGACCACCGATATGCCGTGCAACGAACTGGTTGTAACTGATTTATGTGTCGTGATACCTTCAAAGGGCGAAAAACCTCCGCATGCGTTCTGTATGATCCATAAAACACTCAACAAAGGTCTCATGGGAAGCGACGTTTACTTGTGCTACAAAAAATCCATGAACCGTCCAAAATTGATCAGTTACGAACCGGAAATTTTGCACCGATATCCGACACATGATCATAACGATTTTCCGCTAACATTGTGTCCCAGTGTTCCGCTATTTTGTCTGCCAATGGGCACAACATTGGAGACTTGGCCACATGTACCAGGCGGTGATGGGAAGGTATTTTCGTGTATGTTAATCGATAAACAGACAAACTACATTTCTTGTATTACAGATTAAAAGAAAACCAATTCAACCAATCTTTAGCACGTTCGTGCTAACTGTCAATGATGGTACATATAAAGTATACGGATCGGCATTAACATTCTACGAAGATTTTTGGTGAGAACAACGGGGTGATATAGTATAGATTTGTATCCGACACTATATTTCCTTATATATATATATTTTTCTTTTTTATAGTGAAAATAAACTGAATGCACAACAATGTGAGCTGTTGGATTGGACGGATCATTCACATAAAAGTCATTCACTACACGTAAACAAATCGATATGCATTTTGTCCAGGTGGCCATTTGGAGATACGTTTGAGAAATGGCTACAATTCTTGCACGTGAGTATGCACAGGTTTGTGGCTGTTTAACAAAATATTAATCCTGTATTGTTTTATCTCTATCGCTAGCAACTATCTATTCTCAACGAAAAACTCCCAGTACCGATCGAACGATACATAACTCATTTGCTCGATGAGGTACCGTTTCCTTCGCCTAGCATTTTGTTACAACTTTCTACACTCAGCAATAATAGAATTTTGCTAACGTTACCAGAAGATTCGCCTCTACCTCGTAGCGGTGCCGGTTTTCGTCAATTGCTCTCCAATCTAGGCCCAGAAAATTGTTTGCATGTACTATTGCTGGTATTAACGGAACAAAAATTACTTATACATTCTTTAAGACCGGCCACCCTGACCGCAGTAGCGGAAGCAGTCTCATCATTCTTGTTTCCATTCAAATGGCAATGTCCTTACATACCACTCTGTCCGCTAGGTTTGGCCGAGGTATTGCATGCTCCACTTCCGTACCTCATAGGGGTTGATTCCCGTTTTTTCGATCTTTACGAACCACCTAGCGATGTAACGTGCGTCGATCTGGATACAAACAGCATTAGTTTGTGTGAATCACAAAAACACCTAACTACCAAACTTTTGCCAAAACGTGCGGCACGCGTATTACGACAAACTTTGCGTAATTTAGAGGAGTTAGGCCAAAACCAAGGGTGCGAATCGAACAACAGTTTGGATCGAGATTTAAAGAAGCGAAAACGCGAACAAAATCTGGAGCAACGAATTCAGGAAGCTTTTTTACAGTTTATGGCATGCATTTTAAAAGGCTACCGGGATTATTTGGTACCGATTTCAAAGGCACCTACGATTGGAGCTACGGATCCGAGCGCTCTGTTTCGCATGGAAGCTTTCCTACGCTCCCGAGACAAGGCGCATCACAAATTTTTCACGCTGCTAATGAAAACGCAAATGTTTATCCGGTTTATTGAGGAACGCTCGTTCGTGTCGGACAGTGACCATAATTTAGCATTTTTTGATGAATGTGCCGAAAAGGTGAGTGCGTACGATGATACGCCAACAGAAATTAAGCTCATCGAATGGGATTCAGGACAAAGTAGCGAGCGCACCAAATTTATTCTCCCGCCCGAATGTCAACCCGGTTTGCCGGATCAACTGTACGCATATAGTTCATTCTCGCTCGACGCAATGTTGCTGAAAGAGACGCGTAGAAGTGTTATGGACAATGTGCTGCAACATCACAATAACAGTCTTGCTCCCGGGTCACCGATGGCCCGTCGTACCAAGCATGAGATTAAAACAGCACAAAAATTAGCCCGCAAACACCAAGGAAATCCGGAGCTGTGGGCAAAACATTTGCTTGCTACTTGCTACTCAATATACTTTATCGTTTTACCTAGCCTAATATCGGAAAATACGGGCAGGGAACATGCAGTGTTAAAGGCGGCATACGATTTGCTTAGCAAAGCATGCAAGTTGAAGGTTCCTTGCGATGAGGTTTGCTATCGTATCATGATGCAGCTGTGTGGGTTGCATAATCTACCCGTGCTAGCGGTTCGTTTACACTACCTGATGAAGCGATCGGGCATTCAACCGAATGCGCTCACGTATGGTGTTTACAATCGGTGCGTACTGGAAGCGCAGTGGCCGTCAGACTCTATTCTGTCGTCGCAGATGCGTTGGCATCGTTTACGGAATATTGTGATCGGCGCTGCACAATTTAAACGTGCTGGTAAAAAGTTTGCTGATCGTCGCCGACGTTCCCTATCGCACGAAAGCACTTCCATTGGCGGTGCCTTAGAGCTAGTGGATGGTACATCACGAACAAGCCTTGACTCTGGATATTCGCAAGCAGAACAACTACAACAACAACCGAGTACGAGCGTTACGATGGACTTTAGTGCCTTCGATAAACTGCGAGGAAGAGTTGGTGCAATTGTACGGCAAACTATAACTCCCGGCCACCAGGAATCCGCAGACGTATTATCGAGTGCTGGGTTGTTAATTAGCGGTGAGTCGAGTCATCATCTCAAACAACTGCAGTCACATATAGGTTCTGTTGGTGGAAAAGAAACAAAAATTGGTTACAAAAAATCAACTCCTACTAATGCATGCGATATCAGTCCACGCATGTTAGCAAGAACAGACAGCTTTGCAGGAGATTCGAAATTTATTGACAAACTGCAGCGACAAACACGAAACGATGGGATGAAATCAAAACGTGCACTAGAATTTCAACGGGAAACGGAAAGAAATGCCTCCGAGACAGAAGATACGAAGGATGCAAATGCAAAGGGCAGTCCCACAAAGTAAGTAGAAAAAGGTTTTGTAATGTCGAAATCGCTAGTCGCCAATTAAATGGATGCATTATTAAATTACAGGATATCACCTCGCACACTAGTTACACAGGACGATCCGTTGGGAGCACTCAATGATATGACGGAAGAATTGGTGGAAGTACGACGCGAATCTGTAGAGAAAAATGTGGAACAATATCAAACGAGTAACAATAATACCATCTACACCGACCAACCTATTTTATTCAAAGGCCAACGATCAGCAACGTTTGACGATTCGACACAGCTTAGCAAAAGCATGCAAAGGTCTGAAACCATGCCTATGGCCAGCACAGTTACATCGGGATTTGGTAGTTTGGGATCAACATTAAAGTTTAACTTCGGGTGAGTATTTAGATTGACAAACGGATAGTGCATGAACGCTTTTGATCAAATGACATAAGTAACATAATTAAATGTCATTTTGTTTTGTTTATGTGTTTGTTGGCATGAACATGTATTCGTTATTTTGTAAGTAGTATGTTAAACGTTAGCACGTGCATATGTGTAGAACGCCTTGTTTTGTTTTGTCTTTGTTATTTTTTCCCATACCGCAATGTTTCTGTTCTATTGTAGCCGTTACTCACCTGCACGCATGTCCATGAAAAAAGACTTGAAATCGTTGTCCACAAACATGATAGAGAATATTTCTAATATAAGGTAAGTGTAATTGAGTATAAAGCTAGAGATAGAAAACAACAAATACTCCTTTTTTATGGTATAATTCTAAATTGATCGAGGGCGATATGATCCTATAATAATGATGAATAAGTTTGACTTATTTCGGATTGGAAAATAATGATTCATTTTTCCTATCCTTCGACTGAGCACTCGCAATTAATTAGACCATAAATCAACTGTCCAGTGTGGGTGATAGGGGGGGTCCAAAAGGTTACAAAGTATAGAAAATTCGATTCTCATAAGCGGACTAAAAGAGCTATCATTGGGTTGTGTTCAAAAGTGTAACTTCTTTGGAGTCCAAAGCATCAAAACAAAGGCTTCAACATGATCTGTGTTGTGAGCAATCCAATAATCATTATTCTAGGTATATCTTGCATTTTTTAAAAATTCAGATCATGTACATTTTCAATAGGATTGAAGCGCCAGTGATAAAATGTCCTACATAGCAGCACATTTCATCCCCTTTTAAAATTAATAACTGTAACTGTTTTTGTAACTCTTATGTTGGTTGAAACATTCATATAATTAAACATAAAACATATTTTAGTTATTTAGAAGCGAATGTTTCAATAATCATGCAATATTAATCATGAACCTTAAAGTCACTTTTGACGAAATTTCTAGGACAATTGTCCTGTTTTCAGTTTAGATGATTTGCACTCCCTGTTTTCCATTTTACCCAACTGAGAAATAGCAATATGAACAAGCAGTCCTTCAAAAAATAAAAAATAAATCAGCTAGAAAACTATTTCCGAATCTTTTTTTTGTATTTGTGATTAACAGGAAGATTTGAAAAGAATCTTTGTTAGACAAGAATCTTTGTTATCTATTCTTAGACCATTTAAAATCGTTCATAAAACGCTCTTATAATTGTTTGTTTTCAATGTGGCAGATTATTTGCTCTTCGGGCATTGCATATATAACAATTTGAAAACAATTATGATATTTTTCGTTACAGCCCAAGCCTTACTGGGAAAAAATCGAACGAGATTCTACAGAGCGGATTAAGCAGTATAAAAAATGCTGCCAATTCGGTAGCAAAAAAGTTGGACGATATAAAAGAAGCCATTTCGGCAAATTCCACGCCTGTCAAGACAGGCAGCGGATTGAACGGTGGAAGCGGATTAGAAAGAGACGGCCATGGATCCGAAAACGATCTACTACATCACGACGATCCAATGCAGACGATGAATGGCAACCGGTCCCGTCGTGTGTCGAGTGAATTTGACCTATGGGGTCGTTTTAGCGAATCGCGTAAGTCTAGTTACAATAATTTGGTTCCTTTGGGTGAAAATGCTACTTCGACAAATAGCTTGAATGCATATCCTACGTTGCCAGACAATATGTATCCCACATTTGCAGAGGTATGTATAATGCAAGCAACAGTAAAACATTTAACAGTAGACTAACGGTTTGAAAACGTAATGCTTGTCCAGGTATCGGAGGCTAATACCGCAGATTTCATTGTCCAAATCACGTCTTGCTCCCAATGCCACAACTGTTCCGTGCTCCTGTACGACGAAGACGTTATGGCCGGATGGTCAGCGGAAGATTCCAATCTGAACACTACGTGCAATGCATGCGGAAAGGTAACAGTGCCATTTCTAAATGTGCAAATTATCTCCGATGGACTAAATGCTCAGCGAGATAATCCGCCTTCTAAGCAGCATACTGCTTCGAAACATCAACATGACATGATAAGTGTGCCATATTTAAATCCGCTCGTGCTACGTAAAGAGCTAGAGAACATTCTTAGCGAGGAAGGTGATCTAGCGCTTACTAAAGCAAAATTTGTCGAGGAACATCCTATTATTTACTGGAATTTGGTGTGGTATATGGAACGGATAGATGTCAACACACATCTTCCTAACCTTGCCTTACCGAAGCAGGTTAGTATCGTAAAAGTAAAGGATTGTTAAGGATTGTATTTGTTTAACGAGGATTTCTAATTTCGTCAGGAGGATGACATCCCCGATCCGTTGAGCAATGTGAAAACAGTGAATGTACACTGTTTGTGGGACAATCCTAGACTTCATTCGGAAGCGGGCCCAGCGATGTATATGTTATGGCGGCAAAATCAACCAGACAGTACATTGCTAAAAGCTCTGCTTACTGATCAAACATCGATCAATCGAACGTAAGTGTTTTGTGTATTTCTTGCAGCCTTAAAATCTAATCTAACAACCATTTTCTTGTTTTCTATTATTCTTTTTGTTCTTGTTTACGCGCATTAGTGTGATGCAACAAATAATTGCTTCGATACGATGCAACGATTTACTAACACCCGTCAAACGGTTAGCTAATGAGCGGCAGAAATTAAAACACCGCGGCGTCGATCGGACGCACTCGATCTATCGCGACATGCTGTTTCTAGCGTTCATCGAGATCGGCCGTGCGGATATAGATCTCATTTCGTTTCATCGCGAGTATGCGGCCGTTTTTGATAAGCTAACGGAGAAAGAATGTAACACATTTTACCGCAGTCAGGACCTTCCGCCATCGCCTACGGCTATATTTTGTCGTGCATATTTCAAACCACTTCTTCTACCCTGACCGTTCTTAGACCAACATTGGTTGATGCCGCATGACTTGTTGGGCGGCACTAACAATTAGAATTTGAGAATGAAAGCAGCGAAAATGGAAAAAAAATCACGAATGTGAAAGGTGTCGATCGTTGTGGTACGTAACTTTTAAGCTTCGAGTTAGAGATTTACTGGCCCCGTACTGAAGAGGAGCTTTTTGTATGATTTTTTAATGAAAGCTATTTTCTTTTCGAGAGGAGCATGCACGCAATTGCATACGATGTATAATTGTGTTTTTCTAGAGATAAGTACTTCTATGGGGGCGGCCCGGTGGTGTATCCGATAGCGGCGCCGGTCTTTACACGGCAAGATCGGGGTTTGAATCCTGCCAGACCGCCTCCCCGTACGCAGGACTGACTATTCAGCTACGAGTAACAAACAAGTCATAGAAAGCTAGAAATAGCAGGCCAAGACCTACATAGGTTTTAGTGCCAGAGAAGAAGAAGAAGAAGTACTTCTATGTTTTTGTTTGTTACAATTTTTATTTGCATCCAATTTAATGAATAAGGTAGACTCAATGCAAGCACAGAAAACTCCATGTAGGAATAGTATTGTATTGTTTTAGCTGAATTTATGATCTTATCATACGCATGTAATCTGGCCTATAGTAACAGATCCCAAAAATACGAAGGGATCTTTCGCGCTCTACCTTATACAAGTGCTTCTGTACTTATATTCATGCGTTACAATGGGTTGATCATATTGTTTGTATCACGTAATGATTCTGCTATTCCACAAATTTTCCGATTTTTGTCGCACTTACACTTCCTAACATTGTTTTGAACTTTTGAAACTTTTAATTAGATAAGAGAAAATGTGCTTTATAAATAACATCATCACAACCCAGTATTATGTGAAAGGTGTCGATCGTTGTGGTACGTAACTTTTAAGCTTCGAGTTAGAGATTTACTGGCCGCGTACTGAAGAGGAGCTTTTTGTATGATTTTTTAATGAAAGCTAATTTCTTTTCGAGAGGAGCATGCACGCAATTGCATACGATGTATAATTGTGTTTTTCTAGAGATAAGTACTTCTATGGGGGCGGCCCGGTGGTGTATCCGATAGCGGCGCCGGTCTTTACACGGCAAGATCGGGGTTTGAATCCTGCCAGACCGCCTCCCCGTACGCAGGACTGACTATTCAGCTACGAGTAACAAACAAGTCATAGAAAGCTAGAAATAGCAGGCCAAGACCTACATAGGTTTTAGTGCCAGAGAAGAAGAAGAAGAAGTACTTCTATGTTTTTGTTTGTTACAATTTTTATTTGCATCCAATTTAATGAATAAGGTAGACTCAATGCAAGCACAGAAAACTCCATGTAGGAATAGTATTGTATTGTTTTAGCTGAATTTATGATCTTATCATACGCATGTAATCTGGCCTATAGTAACAGATCCCAAAAATACGAAGGGATCTTTCGCGCTCTACCTTATACAAGTGCTTCTGTACTTATATTCATGCGTTACAATGGGTTGATCATATTGTTTGTATCACGTAATGATTCTGCTATTCCACAAATTTTCCGATTTTTGTCGCACTTACACTTCCTAACATTGTTTTGAACTTTTGAAACTTTTAATTAGATAAGAGAAAATGTGCTTTATAAATAACATCATCACAACCCAGTATTGGACACATAAAAAAGGGAAACCATAAACGTTAAGCTTACCATTGATAAAAATAATAAATATTAGTTATAAAAGGGAAATAGTAAGATAATACTCGTGAAACGAAACGAAGAAAAAGGGATATGTGCCTTCAATTAAACTATATACCCAAATTATATGAACGACGGTCATTTGTTTGGTTGTTTTAACTGGCTGAAAAGAAACAGAAACGATACGATATTTTAAAATGCACGAAAACGTTTAGTTTTATAAATCATTTACAGCGAGGGAAAACAATAAATAATTGTATGTTTGTTTTTGTTTTGCTTGACACTTCTATTGTTCTATGCATTTTACTTAATATACCTTTTCTTTATTGTGAATAAGCAGTACTAATTGTAGAGGAGCTTTTCTTTTTGCAGTTCATTACTATGGAAATGTACAAAGTTTCTTAAATACTTTCTCTCTATCTCCCTCTTCATCTCTCCCGGCGAGCTTATTTGTTAGTAGAAATAAGTGGTATGGAAATATCAAACCATACTATACTAAAATGCTCCATCATCGCAGTGTTAAATGCCTTCAGGGGAATTATCGTTTATTCCAGTCCTTCCACAATACAATGCTTTATTTTCAAACTATGTTATGTGCAAAGAGAGGGTTAAATGTTTTGGCCTGTTTTCTTTGTAATTGCTTCCTGCTTCACAAACTGCATCTGTTATTTTCATTGCGTCGGTTTATTAACAAAAGTGATAAATGTTTTGTACACAAAATACTAACATACTAAGTGGAACTTATTAGTGCTAAGTGAGTAGGCATGCAAAGCGGTTTGAAAACGCGATTTAAGTAATTTATCTCAAGGTCTCTATAAACAAACTAGTCAACAAACCATACAGAGCGTTGATTTCCTATATGATTCGTGTACATGGACGACCAACAACAAAAAACGCACAAAAACATTGATAACTAGTATGATTGTTGTGATTGAATATAATCACAGTTAGCTAGTTATGCCTAGAAATTCTTTCTTCCATGAGTGGCTATTTAAAATGCCACAATGTAACGTTCCCAAAGGTTAAAAACGATAAAATATTCTTACTTCGTATTACAGAATGCATATAAGATACAGTTAGCGCACAAATTTTAATTCGCAAATGGCGAAGCATTTCTTTTCGGTGTCGACGGTGCCAAATCCATAGTTTTGCACACCCATCCAGCAATATCGACGTCTTCCGTTTCGATGTTTTTGATCCATTCGTGGTTCTAAAACAAAAGTAACAATTAGTAACGGATAACACATACAATGTTTGTCTTCGAGCAGCAATTTACCATTAATGTCTTCAAATCAGCACGTTCCTCGGGATTTTTCTTCAGACAAAGGTCGACAAAGTTCTTAAATCGATCGGAGAATGAGTTGTGTTCCAATTTAGGTGGCGGTTCATTTACGATGTAATCGAGCAGCTCAAAAATAGCCATTGGTTTGGGCTCGATGATGCTCTGACCGGGAGAGCTATCGTCTCCCCGTTCCTGAAATATTAAGTCTAATGTTTTGGCATCTGGCGGCGGAATGGGATACATTCCGATTGCCATTTCTACTAACGAGAGCCCTAAAGACCATATATCGGACTGGACAGAATAGTGCGTACCTTGCAGTCGTTCGGGCTGAAAGGTATAATATGTTTGGACAGAGTAAGATTCCAACATCAGCGGCTTGATTTGATTAAGATGTAAAGATATCTTACCGACATATAGCTTCGAGTTCCTACGAACGAATTGGCCATTGAATCGATTAGCTGCCCGGAAACGCCGAAATCACATATCTTAATCTCTCCGCTGCTGTTTACCAGTATGTTGCTCGGCTTAACGTCCCTGTGCATAATTGCATGCTTATCTCTTAGGTAGCTCAATCCTTTAAGAACGGCGGATGTTATTTTCGCTAAAATGGCTTCCGGTATCCTTCCCGCTCGTTTCAGAATTAAATCTAACGATCCACCGTCCATATACTCCATGCAGATACTTATCTCTCCATCACTGTAGAAAGCACCGTAAAATCCAACTATGTGTGGAAAATTGCACTCGTGCAAAACCTTCAGTTCACGAATGATCTGTTTTTTTATCGCTGGTTTCACCTCCAAATGGATAAGCTTTCGAGCCATTATGAGTTGAGTGGGAATGTGACGCACTTTCATCACTACTCCACCGTTGCCGGAACCAAGTTCGCCCAGCTTTTCCAAATCCTCGTCGCTCAACTCACCGATTTTTTCTTTCTGACTGAGAAATACCTTAATGCGTTTGCGTGCACTTTCTTCCATTTCAAGTTCTTCCAAAGTTTCCGTAAGAGCATCGATACTGTTTTTCGCTTTTCCCAACAAATTATGCTTGCCAATTACGTACTCGGTACCCGATGGCGTTTTAAAGGAGGGTGTTGGCGTTGTTTGCTGTCCAGCGGGAACATCCACCGATCCAGGCGGCAATGTCAGATTGAGTTTGTTTTTAGTCATCTTACTCATTGGTGTGGTGTAGGTGAAGCAATGCTGAGAATAAAGGTTAAACATGAATGTGCTGATGGGTAATATGTGTGATAATTCTGTACCTTTTTTATACTCAAACTCAAGCCGAACAGACACCACGAAGGATTGAGAGCAAATTACACACCACACAGAACAAACACAGCAAACAAGCTAAATAAAATAAGCCAAATAATCACAGCACTTATCACTACTCTTGGCAGAACTAAATACTCTGTATGTTATGTATGGTTCCTCCAATGAGCGTTCCAAAGTTCACAATCATTAAATGATGTTGTACGAAGCGTGGAAAATGGTGAACGTTTACCGCAGTAACAATTTACCAGATATTTTTACGATATTTGTATTTTACGATTCGGATATCGGCAGAAGTTAGAAGCTTTGAACAGTGCTGCCAGCGTAAATGTCAATAAATTGATACACAGTGGTCGGCGTTACTGCCAACAGCGGCTATGCGAATTTGATTTTATAGAAAATATTTAATAGGAACTGGAGGTACCTCCTTCCTAGGAGTTTTCATTGGCTATCAAATATATTTAAACATATCGTACAAAATTTTAGTTCTTTTGATTTGTAAAAAAATATTACATAAAAAACATAAAATATTGATGGAGTATTGATTCTTCTGCAAATCTTGGCCTATACGTCTCCGTTTAGTTTTAAAGCATCGGCAACAATAAATAAAAATATGTTTACCGCTAATTATATAAATAAAGTACCATTTCTAAGCCCATGAATTCCCAAAACGAATTCCAAAGTAGTACAGTCTTTATCCGACATACGCGGTTCTCAACTTACGCGGATTTGGAGATACGCGGATTTTAAAATTTGACAGAATGATGAGTTTATTATTGCTATCTGATTGAGTTCTTCCGTTGTCATTTGTCAACCCACGTATGATGATGGTAATTCAAGGAAATCAACATTGTATTGTGTCCGTTCATTTTAACTGCCGATGTCAAGCAACATGAAGGTGGAAAAAGTTTTGCTGCTATCAGTCGGGAAATGAATCGTCCGGAGTCTACGATTCGAACTATCGTCAATACAAAGGACCGCTTCCTGGAAACTGTGAAGGAGAGTGTTTCGATGGAGAGAACCATTATCACGCAGAACAGAGACGACACCGTTATGAAAATGGAGAAATTATTGTTAATATGGATAGAAGATCTAATGAGCAAGCGAATTCCGTTGAACATGAAAAACATTCAAGAAAAGGCTTTGTCATTATACAAAGACTTAAAATCTGAAGCAGGAACCGCTAGTGAATCAGATTTAAGCTTTAAAGCTACCGTAGGATGGTTCATATGTTTCAAAAAAAGAGAAAGTTTGCGAAACGTTAAAATTTACGGCGAAGCGTGTAGTGCGGATGATAACGCTGCCAGGTCTTTTCCGGATATTGTCGCTGGATTGATACAAACAAATGGTTACCTTTCTGAACAAATTTTTAATGTAGACGAAACTGCCCTATTTTCAAAGAAGATGCCAACCCGTAGTTATATTTGCAAAGAAATGCACTCAATGCCCGGTTACAAAGTGGCGAAGGATATAATAACTGTGATGGTTGGCGGCAATTTAGCAGGAAAGAAGCTCAAGCCTCTCGTAGTGTATCGTGCTCAAAAGCCCCGAGCATTTAAAAACGTCAATGTGAGAAATCTCCCTGTAACATGGAAATTTAACTTTAAGGGATGGGTAACCCGAACAATTTTTAAGGAATGGTTTGCTGAGAGTTTCGTCCCCGAAGTTGAAAAGTTCTGCAAAACAAAAGAAATTCCATTCAAAGTATTTTTGTTGTTAGACAACGCACCTGGACAGCCAATTGAATTGGAAAATATGCATCCCAACATACATATTCTTTTTCTACCACCACGAACCACCGCGTTATTGCAGCCAATGGATCAGGGCGTCATTGCTGCCTTTAAATCTCACTATCTCTGGGTTACTTTTAGACAGGCAATTGAATCCATAGAAAACGGCCACATTACATTAAGTGATTTTTGGAAATAAAATAATATTTTGAATGCGGTCAACAATATCGGAGTGGCTTGGCATGCAGTAAAGAAAGAGACATTGCAAGCAGCATGGAAAAAAATACCCACAACAAGAAGAGCAGTTGGAAGAAGAAACACTGCGTGAGTCTATTGATGAGGGGGTTAATGAATGTCTCTCTTTAGCCCATTTTCTACAGATTGAAGTAGACTTCAATGAAATGAAAAGCATGATAACAAGCGCAGGAGAACCGTTATCAAATGACGAATTGGTAGAATTCTCTGGAGATCCTAACTGAATATGTCGATGAAGACGATGATGAAGTCGAAGATACAGGGAAAAAGTTTACCGTGAAAGGATTGGCTGAATGAAAGAAAGGAGAAATTGTACTAAGCATTTAACTATGGATAGTTTTGTTGATATTGCTTAATAACAGTACAATAAGGAACCACCACCATGTTGGTACCATAGTTGTAGATTTAAGTTGTTACCATGAACATAGTTTTAAGTTGTTAATTTCCATTTACAAATGAATATAATTTTTAATATGTTTTCGCGTTGCCGTTTTCATTTTTCGTTAAGTTTATTTTATATTATGTTTAAAGGAAAAATCAAGATTTAAGTTAAATTGAAAACTGATTACTCTAACGTCTGTTAAATTTTCTTTTGTTATTTTCAAATTTTTTCATTACATGAGCATGCATGCTGGATCCCTGAACAGGAAGTATAAACTATGTGTCAAGCAATATTCGAGATATGCGGATTTCTCTGGTCCCAATTATCCGCGTATCTCGGGTATAGACTGTACTGTCATTCCCCGCTATGCAATTCACCTTGGGTGACTGATAAAAATAACGCCCTTAAATACCTTGGTAACCGGGAGTGACAACACATTTGACCGCGCTTTTAAATGTCACCGATTTGCCAGGCGCAAAGCGATATTGTGCTTGACCAGTTCAGTCGTGGAAATACTGGAAATCTATTTTTTTTTGTGGAATCGATTCATTCACTGGTGCAAACAACACAGTTTACGAAGAACATATGTGTCTATAGTGGAGCAGTTTTTGTACAGTACAGGTTGTTAGTGTTATGTGTAAAATAGTCTGTTCACACTGCTCTATTTGCTTCCTGACCAACCAACCTGCGCATTTTTCCAATTCAGATTGAATCTCCCGCTTTGTCTTGCAACGTTATTAGGACCAATATGGAAGTTACAGCTCCTGCAGTGCCGCAAGACGGATCTAAACTTTCACCAGGAACAAACATTCGTAAAATGAAACAAAGCCGGTTGCCTTTTCAGTTTTTGTCAACATCAACAGCCAAGTCATTTGAGGAGTCCAACGAAGGACGGAAGAGAAAACCCTCCACTGAAGCATTAGATGTTGGACGTGTAGCAAAGGCAGGACGTATATCGAAAGTTGAGCAGAATGGTCCGACCGTGGCAGTGGAAAACAAGAGTGAGCCAGCGGTTGATATTGTCAACGAGCCCACTCAGAAGGAGGTTGAGTCAACCGAATTCACAACGAGCAATAGCGTTAAATTGCTGCCCGCAGGAAAAACGAAAAAAAAGCTGAAAAAACATGACGCTGATAAGATTGATTCGCCAAAAATTATGATTAAACTCCCAATAGGAAAACGGAAACGTAATTCCGTTGATAAAACGAAGCCGAAGAAGAAAAAAGCAATTGGTGAAGGCAAGTTGAATTTCAGAAGTAGCGCTGAAGAGACAATCATTTTAGATGATTCCGACCTATCAGACGATGGTGCGGATGCGTTGGGAAAATATGGTTCCGTGAGTTCGAGAAAGGAACAGTCATTTATCGACAATGAAAAATTGCACAGTGCTGAGAAAGAAGATAACAAAACGCTGGTTTCAGCTTCTATGGAAGAACGTGAAGAAATAGTTGGTGAACCAAACAAAATCAAACCTCAAACTACTTCATCATCGGAATATTTAGATAAACGAGAAAGTAATACATTGGCGAGTTTTCAATCAGAAGAGATTGGCGGAAAGGAAAACAGTACACACATGCCTGGCCAATCTAGAAATCTTAACGGGCTGGACACATCTTCCAACATTGATTCGAGCGAAGAGGACATTTATTTACTCTGCACTCCAGATTCAAAAATTGTTCCAAACGATGACGAAAATAAGTTGCGAAAACTAACCCCCAAACAGCTGGCTCGCCGTCAGGATTATGAAAAGCGCCGTGCGCTGAAACAATTAGAGAAGCAAGAAAAGTGTCGCAAATTGAAAGAAGAACGAGAGGAAAAAGCTCGCGAAAAAGAGGAACAAGAGAGACAGCGAAAAAAGGAACGTGTCGAAAAAGAAGATCAAAAGCGCAAAGAACGGGAGGAAAAGGAAGAATTGAAGCGTAAGGATCGCGAAGAACGTGAGGAACAGAAGCGCAAAGATCGCGAGGAAAAAGAAGAACAAAAGCGTAAAGAACGTGAAGAAAAGGAGAAAAAACGTCAAGCTGAAATTGAACAGAAAAATGAAGAAAAACGCTTGAAAGAAGAAGAACGTCGCAAGAAAGAGGAGCAAAAGGAGGAGGAAAGAAAGCGCAAGGAAGAGGAGAAGGAAGCAGAGGAAAAGCGCAAACAAAAGGTGGCGCAGGCTTTCACTAGCTTTTTTGTCAAGAAATCGATGAATGGAGGTGGCGGTGTGAAAGCTTCGGATGATGAAAACTCCGTTGAATCTTCATCGGGAGGTGGAACGATGATGAGTGCAGGGATCAGTTTAGTGCTGCAACGATTTATGCCGTTCTGTGTGAAAGGTGACATGCGACTGGCGCCGACAGTGCGGAGAATTCTTCATTCTGTACAGAGAGATCATTTAGATATGATGTTGCATAGTACAGAGGGATGTCAGGAAGTGGATGCAACTCATCTTTACCTTGAGCAGTTGCAGCGAAAATTACATAAACCTTTAAAAACCGACCGTACATGGAATGCAGAGGATGATGATGAAAACGATGACATTATGGTTGTTGGTAAGTTCAGCAATAGCTTTATCAAATTGGTGAAAGTTTTATTAACTGTTTTTAGTTTTTTATTTTCAGATGAAAACGTTTGCCATCAGATTGAGGAGGATCCCAGAAAGATAAAACAAAAGTTCAAAACGAAATTCTTTCTTTTTGAGGAAAATCGTCGTCCACCGTACAGAGGAACGTGGCGTAAACAAAGCAATTGTATTAAAGCACGTCGCCCATTTGTCCAAGACACTGTAAGCACACATTTAGCAAAAAGCATTTTTAAAAGAAAACGTTAGAGTTGATTTTGTTTATTTTTTCAGAAATATTTTAACTATGATGTTGATTCTGATGACGAATGGGAAGAGGAAGAGCCGGGAGAATCCCTGCACGGTAGCGATGACGAAAAGGATTCAGATCCGGAAGAAGATTACGAGGTAGATAATGAATTTTTTGTACCCCACGGACACTTAAGCGACGAAGAGCTGCATGCAGAAGAAGAAAATGAAATCGGAGACGATAACAGTCCAGAGTCTCAGAAATTGAAATTACAAATTATGCAACAAGAGTTTGCTGCGGAAATGAAAAAGAAGACGGAAAAAATCAAACCCCGTTTGATTGGCTGCATTTGGGAGAAGAGTTTAAATGGTGACAAAGTAGATGAGGCAAATCGTTTCATGGAATGTTCGGTAATAATACGGAAAATGTTAGACGACCGCGCTATGCTTTATAATCCGGATGAACCGATATCGTTTACACGGTCCTTTTCCAAGGTATGTAATGGGAGTGATGGTGCAATGATTGAACAGGATGCGGTAAATACAATGTCGCCGAGAAAAGAGCTTGAAAAACCGAGCTCAAAGAAGGTGAAAATAACTGATGATGCCATCCGCGATTTGGCTCGGTTGATGCATGGAAATGTCAACAATCGCAAGTTTTTGGTACGAGAGTTTCATGCTTTTTGGGCCAGCCGTAACGATTCGGTTGATTTTAGTTTTGAAAGCATAAGGAACAAGATTAAAGACATTGCTCAATGGGGTACGTGTCGTGCAGAAGGGCCGATGGAGGGAAAGCTATGCTGGACAGTTGAGAAGAGTGTGCTCCAACAGTATGATCTTATGAATTTAACTTTGCCAAATGATTGGAAATATCATTTGCAGAAACGTCCACCCACTGTAAAACAAGAAAAGAAAACTGATACGATGGAAGAGC
>KZ062546.1:0-59516 GCA_002091835.1 Anopheles maculatus | reverse complement strand
GTGGTAGATGCGACAGCGGCGCCGGTCTTCACACGGCAGGACCGGGGTGCAAGTCTCATCTGGGCCGTTCCCCCATAGTGAGGACTGACTATCCAACTATGCGGTAACAATAAGTCTAGTAAGCCAAAAATGGCAGGCATGACCTAAGAGGTCGTTAAGCCAAGAAAGAGTCTGGAGATCCCTGATCTAGATCAATGATTGCATTAAGAGAATAGCTGTGAACATTGAAAGAAATTTACAATTCTAATCGGTGTAACACATGGAAGCCTGGTGTATCGAATAAAAAAAAGTGATGAATACGTATATTTTATATGATTATTTTACAAATTTATTGTTTGTCCAAAATATGACTCTACTAATTAATTTTCCATGTGTTTTAGGCCAACAAACAAATAATGGCAGGCCCAAATAGAGGAACATGGAAACGTATCATCTTTGTAGGACTGTCGTTGATTTGTTGTTGTGAAGGAAAGAGCATTCCAGAGAACATTGAAGTGTTTGATGGGTACAAATTAAAACCAGTGACAATCGATGTTGCTGAAGATAAAAGAGGAGAGTTAGACATTTTCTACCCTCGCCAGACTTTCACTTCGCATTTAATTAGAGACAAAGGAGATGTAAATTTCCTGTTATCCGATGCTACATCGCATTTACTGAGTGGTTTACGGCCCAATGTATGGAAACATAATCAACCTATAGCGAGTCGTTTGAAACGTCACACAGAAGCTACAAATGCAGATGCGTCTATACACCAACTGGAAGCTCGCGAAGATCCAATTGTAGCTGAAAAACAAATCATGCATTCGCCACATAAATCTTCAGAATTTCAAGCAAAAGTGATACGCGAAGAAAACGATTCGAATGGCGAGGAATCAATTCATTTAATCCAGGAGGGTATAAAGTCACGCGCCCCGAGAGTAAACTTCGTTACACAGCAATCAAAGAACATACTACCTTCGTCAGAAGTTCGTGACACAGTGAACGACAAGCTGATACGAGAGCTATATCGCAAACCGGTGACGAACTTAAACTATGAAAGTTCCTTGCCTCGGACGTATGATTCCTTCATGGCAACATCTCAGTCACCAATGTATCCTCGCGTGTACAACAGATACGATTCGTTCCATTATGACATGATGAATCGGATGCATCCTCCAGCACCACATCGGTACGATCAGTATTACCAGCGTCGACATGATGTGGAAAATGACTCGTATTTCCCTCGGTACAAATATCCATACTATTACTATTATCCCGACAGGCGTTATGATGTTCCGTTATACTATAGAGATCGTAATTATCTGTACACGAACGATATCGAACAATCTCCGCACGGATTCCCTGTGTATAATACGATATCTCTACCAACTACTATGATTCGATCTTCCGTACCCGCTATGCGTAATCGCAGAATAATCTATTTTGCGACACTACCGGAAATAATTCGACCACGTCCAAAGGACAACTTGATATCGCATAGATTATTGCAAGGAAATCTATACGAACCGTACAATTCCGCAGTACCTCAAACCGGGAGTACGTACAAAGACTCCCGGCCTGTGAAATATGAAGGCAAAGGTGACAAGTATGTGAGTTCTAAACCGATTAAAATTGTTCGTGAGACAAATGAAGCGCAAACTAGAACGTCTTTACTTAGAGATATACCGGACAAAAGAGAAACACTACAGCAGCAACAACAACACGGCAGCTGGAGTAACATTAAGGAATTGAATCGTTCACCGTTTGTTGAGAGAAATTCATTCCTAGAGAAGAAGAGATTATTTTTACACCAATAAATTTAATTTCTGAGCGTTTTTTTATAATTTAAGAAGAATGTCCAGTAAACTTTGTTTGTGTACGATAAGCGACTTAAAGCCATTTAAGTATTTTCTTGTATATGAATTTTGGTTCGAAATAAGTCACAACGTACACTTATGTACGTTCGTAATTATAAAGCTTGCTAGGGAAGGCTACCCGATAATTTGGTAGATCGATGCTTGTTTTTCAGTCGACAAGAACGGTATGGTATCCCATTTGGACCGCTCACCGAGAACGCGGTCCCCAGCCAGTGACTTCACTTGGTAGTACAAGTAACGTATTTCGCTTATTAATTATGTCAATTCTATGAAATCATAACATACAGATCGATAATTATCAACAACGTGTTAAAGAACTGCGCAGCAATTAACGTCTATACTGCCGTCGTAGTAAATGTATTACCACATGTAAGATGAAGTTTGCGCATTAATTTGATAACACATAATAAACAAAACAAAAAAACCAACGTCATTTAATCTGCTTGGCTTGTTGCTTTGCTTTGGTTTCCGTTTTACATTGATATACTTGATATGCGATTTGTTGCAATTGTCCTTTGCCGTTGCGTGTGGTTTGCAATTCTGTTCGTTAATTATTTGTTTCATGCAGTATTTAATTAGCGAATTGTTTCGGTGTTGCTTGGTCGCTCGTGGTTAGATGAAATCGATTTTCTTAAATGTCGATTGTTGGGCGGTATCAGACACGCGTACACATAACACCAATTAATTAACATTCGAAAATGATTTTCTATTTTTTTCTATAGATTATGTGAAATAAATGTTGAGGATTGTTGTTTTGCTAAATTGCTAAAGGTGTAAAAATATTTATCAGAAAAATATTTGTTTATTAAAAAGTCATAAAAAAAAACTATTAAAAACATCCGAATAATATACGGAATATCTGAATACTGGTTAATTTGAAACGAAGTTGTAAAAAATAACTACCAAACATGCATCAAACACACGAATACATAAAAGTTACCAATGCAAAATATACCATACTGAGAGCGATGGAATACTGAAAATTGTATAAGAATAGGTTGTCATAAAATTGAACATAAAAAAAACGTTTTTTATAAATAAATCATGATTCAATCTAAACATAAAAGAAGAAAATCAAAACAAAGCACCACGAATGAAATTTATATAAGACTATTAAATACAAGACAAAATGCACCAAATATACAACACAACAAACACTTTAAGAAAATACCAAATTCCAAACAAATGTCCAAATAAATAGATAAATACCTCAATAAGCAGAAAAATAATGAGAAGAGCAAGAAAAAACAGATCCGATAAATATAGTTCTAATAATTTTATGAATGGTTGTTGCCTACCGTATCTATGACCTTATACGCTTGTAAGTGAAGTGTCGGTTAATCACTTAATATGCTGTAATAGGATACCAACGCTAGCTTTTATCTTATAGATATTGTTTTTTTATAAATTACAAATGGATAACGATATTGCCCCAGCTTCTGTTACTTAGCCTATTCACATGGGTGAAATCTACACCCGAAAGAACTCTTTGCAAACGATAAAAGTAATTATTGTTATTATCACAACCATCTTCTGTGCTATCTGTTGGTAAGAAAAGGTATTTTAATGTGCCCCCGCTATCTATGAGTCGAATTTCCCGTAGTGGATTAACGAATCACAAATGGAACGACCTTGCCTGCTGAAATATAAGAGTTGAGCGTTCCCAAGTCACGACTAAGAACTTGATAATGTGCATGATTGTATAGGTAACGTTAGCTGGTTTCATGAATATTTTGTTGTTGTTGTAACGGTTTGGTTTCGAAGAAATGGCACACATTTCTTATTGTTTTTTGTACCTTGTTGTACCTTGTACCTGTTGTATTGTATTGTGTTGTACCTTGTTATCCTTTAATACAAATGAAACACTTATGCAAAACTTATGCATATCAAATAATATACTGAGTTTACAATACCAAAACATATAAAGGATTTATAGTGAAATAATTATATATTCGCTATAATTTTTGTGATAAATTTTTCTTGAAGATATTTGTTTGTTGATAGTAAATTTGTAATATAATTTACTGGCCGTATTATGAAGCCTGGCCGTATTGCTTAATATACATTTTATTGTAAATGTAAATAATTTCCTAAAACAAATGTTAAAGTCACTTTAATACATCGTGATTGTACCATAAGCTTTGTGTTCGAAGAGTTATGAGAGTTCTTAGCATGTGCAGCTTCTGTTGTTACAGTTGATCAAATAGCTCCTTTACAACTCTGCATTAAGATGTTATCGAATGTTATCGAATTTCCTGCACAGTCTTTAGTTTCCCCTTAACAGAGGAACAAAATGTGAACAAAACAAACCGCAACGTTGATGTCCACAAGACTCCAAGTTAGATGATCACGATTTGCCAACTGCCTGTCTGCAGAATCAGATTCTCGGTCGGTGCGTTTACACCGCGGCCTTTGATAAGTTCAAAATCAAGCGGAAAAAATAACCAGCCATCCGTTCCGAGAGCCGTCATTTTTCATCCTTCACATGTCAACGGTGACAAAACGGGCCGGTCTACAAACATTCTTCGGCAAACCTCCCGGAAGACGCAGGCGGTTTATTTAAATCCATTTACGATGGTTGTCGTTTGCCTTTTGCGAGATGCTTCGCGTGCCGAATCTGAATAAACCGCATTATTTCTGTAACACGATCGAATGCAACACAAGAACAACAAATGCAAGAAAATAAGTTGCACTAAAACGAAGTGATGTCAAAAGCGTCCGACTGTTCTCGACGATGAAATGTATACGATGCTCAAAAACGCCGCATTAGTCCGAAAACGTGGTCAAAGAACTGTAATGTCAAACTCTTTGAAGGACGATGCTTCTACGTGAAGAAGATGCTCGTGGGCACGAATTGATAACCAAATCTGCAACGAAAGTGACAATAAGACTCTTTATAATGTTTTTATAAGTGAGTGCTATTTATGATAAAAGAGTATAGACACAATATCTCGACACACAAACCGATTAAAAATCCGCTACATAAGGCACCCTCCGTTTAGCTACTTTGCCTTTGGGTTGAAAGGTACATAAAACAGTGACATTTTATTTATTCCGATTCATTAATTACATCCATCTATAGGGGTTTTCTTTACCACTTGTCTTTCTCTCATCAACGGTCAAAGGACAAACATTTCCACCCCTATCTCCACAAACACACAAGAACGGCACACAGAGAATACAAATTGACCTCAGCAGTAGTAGAATGCGGCACCGAAAGAGAAATTTGGGGCTCTTAAATGCTGTTGTGAGGGTTTGTGTCGTTAATGCTACTGTGTCAGAAGTGTTTTGTTTTGTTTCTATATATTCTTCGGTATATTGGGATACTTGAGAAGCTGGTAGGCAGCGTGCAAAAGGAAAGAACAATAAACTGCGAAAGTTCGAAACGAACAGAAATTCCCCCTGCTCGGCATCGGCAATATTCGGCATATGAAAGTGTTCACACATTTCTGGTTCATTAGTGACAATAATCACACGTTTGTGAGACAAAATGACAAATAGTGCAAATCTATGGCAACTCGCAACAAAAAAAAAAGATTTTTGAAACATAATAAACTATGATAAGACAACGGTAATGATCTTGTTCAAGAGGCGAATGAGGTCTCTAAGACCCAAATCCTCTATAAATAAACGAAAAAAAAGGTAATGATCTTGTCAATGAAAGTCATTAACAATAAAGTTTATGTCAATTGTACATGCTATTTATCATATAAAAGTGTATTATTGCTGTTGTTACATGTTTTTTTTATAACATAAAGTTATTAAGTTAATGATATTTATATAAAATGTTAATGGTAATATATTTTTTAAATAGTAAGTGTGTTTTTATTTTTTTTATTTTTATAGTAGTATAAAAATGCGGTGCATGCTTTCATTTCTTCAGAATTATACAATATACGGCTACCATGTATCTTAGATGAAATTAGTTACATACACTTCTATATTGTACTATGGTCCTTAAGTTCCTTAAATCAAAGAGTTGAAACCAAAAAAAAATTATTCCAACCAAATATCAATACGTAAACTGACGAATCTTATAAGATAAAGAAAAAAAATTGAATAAGCTATTGGGAAATAGTTATACGGCTTGGCCGAAAGACTTGTGACAGAAGGTGATATGTCAACTAACTTCAGTTTTTATTGAAACAATTTCAAAAACCTTGTATGTAATACTAAAATAATTGGTAATATGACGGACAGGTTATTGGAAGAATAGACATCTAAATCAAAAATAGAACAAAAAGCACACAGAAATAAGAGTCCAAGCACATCATCAGCATAATACTACGCTTACACAATTTTTCATATTTGTTTAATTGTTGCTCAAGTCAAACATAATATTATAAAGCTTTGCTTCCCACAGGAAAAAATAAAGACTTGTACATACAATTGCTGCTTGGATGCTGCTTCTGTACCCTTGATGCCCTTGATCCTTGGTACGCTTTTACGCCCGCTTTCATTCCAATTATATATGCTTTATGAACATCTGTAGTTGTTTTTGCGAACCTGCTTCTCTGAAGACTTGCTGGACGCCTTGTTAGGGTTCTTTCTGTTATATACATTTTTTCTTCCTCGCTGTTTTTTCCTACCTAAGCTATTCCTTAAGAAGATTACATCCGCAACCACTACGGCCGCTACCCTTGAACGACGGTCCCACTCAATCACTCAAGTGTCCCTAATTTCATGCTAAATTACTAAACATCCGTTGTTGGCGTTTGTCGCAGAGAGTTGTTCAGGCGTGGACGGCGTGTTAATAAAATAATAAATGATACGGCAATGCCACAACCACAGGAATTGTTATCATGTCTATTGGAAATACGGAAGTAATATATAGAAGTGTTTTATTAGTAATTGAAAAGTTAGACCAGGTTTTAAGTAACACTTATGTTGTGTTTGATGTATGAAACTAAAATTATTGTTTTTTTAAATACCGCTTTGTAATAGTAATGTCTTGTAACTCCTATAAATTATTTAATCATCACGTGCGGTGGTGAAAATACGGCGCTCAGCCGTAAAATTTTAAATTATATAAATAAGAAAATAAAATAGTAAAATAAAGCATAATTGTTTCTTTTGGCAATGAATATGCCTCCAAATTGTGTGTTTGTGCTGTAAATCATATTTCCTTCGTTTGGGTGCTTTTGACCATGAATAGGCAAGATCTATTTTTTTGTTTCATCATAAATCATCTTCCAATTATTATCAGAAGCATGGAAAGATCCGGCAAATAGAAATGTCTACACTAGGCTAGCTTCCCTTGCATGATATTATCATCCTTAGGAAGGAAGGTCACATTTAGTAGGGGTGTTTTGCTTTTATAAGATTCCTGTTCAAGTGTCAACGGTTCAGATGATTAAGTGCCCAACAAAGACTTGATTTCTCGCATACTGAAAGTCAGGCTAACAATTGGGAGTTACTATCACAATGGTAACCGTTCATCTTTTGTCAATCGTCCAATACCGGTTTTTGGGGTTGGTGGTTATCAGGTTATGATAATTGGAATTGGAAGGCCGTTTGGTGTCGGATGCGGTAGCGGCATTCGGCAGGATCGTGCATCGAAACCCGTCCGTATAGTGATATAGTGTAAAAAAAGAGGAGGAAGAAAAAAAAGGAGATAATAAAGGAAGATTTGTAAATTTTGGAACAAATTGTATTGTTGTTGTATGAAACAACAACGAAAGAACAGTATATCAAAAAGAGCAATAGAAAAGGGTTAAAATAAGAAAAGAATCTGAAAGACGCATATAGAATATGACCTTGTTTGAATGAATTTGTGTCACGAAAAAAGTTATCATGTTGTGCTGCTGCTTACAATAATCAACGTGACTGCGCAATGATGCTAGTTTTGAACTCATCTGAACTCATCTCAATCTGATGTTGCAAATGGTTTGTCAATTCCCTGCTGTGGTCGTGGGATTCGGTTTGATTTCGTCTGTTGGATTCTGACAATGTTTTCAAAAGATAAAACCACCTGAGAAGACCCCCCTTTCTTTGAAGCATGAAAGCATGCGTTGTTTCTTTATCCGAATATGTAAGGGAAAAGGTCAATCAGGTGGATTAAAGGCTAATGAATTATGTTAAGTGCACTGTCGTCCTTGTAGTATGGCTGGCGGTGCATGGTTTGATGGTTAGGCGTTTAGGCAGTTTGATTTGTCGTGCTTCAGCCACACACGTGGGTCATAAAATTTTATGAAAACAGCCGCTACGGTTTTGTGTGTGCTGTTTTCTTTTGGCAACAATAAAAAGCACTTCAAATTGAATACGTCAGTTGTACGTGATCTGAGAGTGCGATGAGCACTTTCCCTTCATTTGAATGATGTGTGCGCGTGTGAGGGAAGAAACGGGAACTTCTGCTTTCCATCCAGTGATTCTGCATTCCGTATGTCGTTTGCGAAGGGTAAGCAAGGAAAATATGTATTCAAATAGTCCTTTGAATTGATTCTGCTCTTGTGGTATATATGGTGAACGAACTAGAGTCAGTTTAACACGACACGAGTAATGGTCATTATTTTCGTACATTCCATCATCAAAAATGTATAATGTCGTTTGTTTAAACGATTATGTCTTGAAGGTGTGTGGCGATATTTGATACGTGTAAATGTCGGTTTGCCATTAATATTTATTCTTCTTCTTACTGATAGTGTGAATATTATCCTTGCAAATTTTTGCTGTAATGATTTATGGTTTTAGTGATACATTTAATATGATTGAAATTACTTGTAAGATTCTTGTCCCTGAGGAAGGTATCTTTTCAGGACTATTTTTTATTTAATATTTAAGTCTACTACAATCTATGATTGATGGGGTATGTATTAATGATAAAAATGCAAGTTTTGCTGCCTAAAATTTCATCTATTTATGCCAGCTTTGAAGAGGTTATCGTAACGGTTGTGTTGCTCTTATCTAACGGTAGCATGTGGGGAAAATAAAACATAGTAAGAAGCATCTGTTAACACCACAGTAACTGGTAACTGGCTAGTCTAAGCTGAGCAAAGTGTGCGAGTGCTAATAAATTGAATGACATAAATTAAGAGCCATCTGAGACAAAGCATGATCGATTGGCGGTCTCCTGACCAAAACGAGACTAACGCTGCCAACTATCTTCAATCGGCCCTCATGGGGATTGGTGTACAGCATCCACGGTGAAGGCATTAGAACGCCGTCAACGTCACAACGTGCGGAAAAGAACTTCCTGGAGAGATCGACACAATGGTCGAAAATCACGTACAAACTTTTTCTATTTGCAGTCTATTAATTTCCTTGTTTTTCTTTCCGTACTAGTTTTTCCGGCTCCAAGTTTCGTTTCCGACCTTTATCTATTGCGGTCAACGGTTTTGTTTCTATTACAGAAAACTCCTGCCAATGTCGGACAGGATCGAAATGGCAACATCATCTTTGCGTGTCTTAGATTCATTAGGACTTAAAGTTAGGCTGTGTACATGTAGTCACAAATAAAGTGCTGTACAAGTGGGAGTTGTTACAAAATGTTTGTCAACTGAAAGAGGAAAGTATGCAAAAAATGCTACAATTGCCATAAACTAAATAACCAATGATCCTTACAGGTAAACATGACTTAAAGTCCTTAACAATCCAATGTTTTATACAACTCTTGGAACAGTGACAAATGTTTATGCGACATTATAACAAGCATGACACAAAGTGTGACAAAAATGTATATGAGCCACTGTTGGAAATCAGTTAACGAATATAGGAGCGATTTTTATTTCTGTTAGTAATAATAGTTTGTGGATCTTCTATGTTTTTTTTAAAATTTTTATTAAGTAGAACAAAGAACTAAAAATTCTTGCGTCTTTCCAGAATGACGAAACTGCAATAGTTAATGATAGATTTATTTGTTATTGCTGTTGTCTAACCTTGTTTTCTGATGAAGAAACTTCAGTAAAAGTGTCCCATTTATTTTTCCATTTGGCTACAACGGAATAGCACGAATACGTTAACACCTCTCGGTTGGTACGGCTTCAGGGCTATAGTGGCAGCCCTCTTTTTACTGCCAATGGGATCAAGGGACACAACTAATTAGTGTTGGCCATTCATCCCAATCTTATTTATTGCGCTACCTAGAAGTTCATTACCGTTAACAGTACCGAAGTGGTAGTACTGAACAAAGCTGGAAAATGCGCCACCGAACTAAAGATGGATGGACCTGATGCAACCGTAACGACTCCACTTTCCGGAAACACGTTTTTGGTCGAAAATTACAGCAAAGGGAATGATGGTTACGGTGTGTGTGTTTGTTGTCGCCGAAACACATGGTTGGATGGTTGGACGACACTAACGCGACTACAGTCGGTTATCGTTTTCGCAACGACAAACTTCTTCACATTTCCAAATGCAGAAGAAACCTTTTCCATGCGATAAAAGTGGTAGGTGCGACTATTTATGGTGCGGCTAAGAAAAATACATTAAATTTATTTCCTTCGTCCGCAATGAGAGATGAGGTTAATGAACACTACTTCATCAGCTCATTCTTAGTGCTTAAGACTGGCTGCAAAGAGGGTACTGGTTTCGAATGCATCTTCAAGATGCAGAAATGCTTGAATTCTATCCTGAGTAAGTATAACCGTCAGATAGGAGGATGAACAGAGCCATCCCCTTCAATTATAAAATGTTTCTGTGCTCACATTAGCCTCCCTTGCGTCTTACCAGAATGACGAAACTGCAATAGTTAATGATAGATTTATTTGTTATTGCTGTTGTCTAACCTTGTTTTCTGATGAAGAAACTTCAGTAAAAGTGTCCCATTTATTTTTCCATTTGGCTACAACGGAATAGCACGAATACGTTAACACCTCTCGGTTGGTACGGCTTCAGGGCTATAGTGTCAGCCATCTATTTACTGCCAATGGGATCAAGGGACACAACTAATTAGTGTTGGCCATTCATCCCAATCTTATTTATTGCGCTACCTAGAAGTTCATTACCGTTAACAGTACCGAAGTGGTAGTACTGAACAAAGCTGGAAAATGCGCCACCGAACTAAAGATGGATGGACCTGATGCAACCGTAACGACTCCACTTTCCGGAAACACGTTTTTGGTCGAAAATTACAGCAAAGGGAATGATGGTTACGGTGTGTGTGTTTGTTGTCGCCGAAACACATGGTTGGATGGTTGGACGACACTAACGCGACTACAGTCGGTTATCGTTTTCGCAACGACAAACTTCTTCACATTTCCAAATGCAGAAGAAACCTTTTCCATGCGATAAAAGTGGTAGGTGCGACTATTTATGGTGCGGCTAAGAAAAATACATTAAATTTATTTCCTTCGTCCGCAATGAGAGATGAGGTTAATGAACACTACTTCATCAGCTCATTCTTAGTGCTTAAGACTGGCTGCAAAGAGGGTACTGGTTTCGAATGCATCTTCAAGATGCAGAAATGCTTGAATTCTATCCTGAGTAAGTATAACCGTCAGATAGGAGGATGAACAGAGCCATCCCCTTCAATTATAAAATGTTTCTGTGCTCACATTAGCCTCCCGAAACACAAATAATTATGTTGCTTAAAGTCTAAATAGATGGATCGAAACAATTAGGAATAAAGCATGTTTTTCAGATATTTTGCGTGTATGTTGTTAATATGATGTTTAACACGATTGTTAAAAAACCCATCTGGGCTACATGTGGTTTCCTAACGTCATGGTTTTCCACAAAGCAGAGTAGAAACCGCAGCAAAAAGTGTAACTGGAAAACCTTTAATTTCTGTGGTTATGAATGTTTCGGTGTGAGAAAATCACTATCGTAAAGCAGATATTCACTGCAAATCTAAGCAACTCAACTAGAACCGTTTACCTTTTCTGTGGTTAATGAGCTATATCACTATAAGGTTTGCCTTTGTAGAGAAAGACAAGTCCACCGTCAGTGGATGAAATTGTTTCATCCCAAAAATGTTGGTGTTAAGTGGTCGGAAGTGGTTCAGCTGCGTTGTTAGAGGTGAGAGTTACATACTTCGAAGGCGAAGGCGAACACTAGGCCTACATTTTAGATTTATGACTATTAAGCGCTTTTTGTCTTTCAAGTGAAAGTTCGCCAAACAACTGTATCGCAACACGCGTATTTGGTATTTGGTTTGATATATTTGGTTCGGGAACTATCACTTACAGGATAAAAATAAATGTTAATAATTTATTATTAAATTGGTTTAACCTTGAAGGTCCACCGATATTTTGTTGACAAATAATTTGGAATATTGGACAGCATATTATTTGGCGTTTTTCTTCTTCTTTGGCTTTTCAACCTCGAGGGACCTTGGGTTGCCATTCTGGCTTCTTTGACTTAGAGTTACCCGTAGTTGGATAGCCAGTGTTGGGTACGCGGAAAAGTTCCGTTAGTACAGGAATGCGCAGTTCTAAATGCGAGTAAAGACCGGCCTAACCACCGTTCCGGCCATCTCTTTGATCACAGGACCATTTCTTGACTTTACAATGTGTTTATAGATATTTTAAAATGACATGTTAATAGCAAGCCTGTTAAGGTTTTGAGGTATCCTTTTGAGATTTTGGATAGTTTGGAACTATTGGAACATTTAGTTTGGAACTAAATGATCAGTAGTTCAACCCTGGTCACTCTTGACTCTGTAACTATTGTCGATATTGGTGTACCTAGATTACGGGTTATAAAAGACATAAAAGTCCTGCAAATATGAGAAACAATCTAGTTGATAATTCAGCATGTTATTTAGCTACACATTGTAATTTATATTAAGAAAAAATGAGAAAGTTCACCGAATTGTATCTTGGTGAAAAATTAGAGAGATATTTGCAAAAAATATCAAAGAAGATGGTTCTATTTACTCCATTGTTGGTGTATCTTGTTCCATTTAGTGTTATTCCATATCATTTTGGAACGCTTCGAAAGACACAATTAAACTAGACGGAATAATACAGGACCACGTATTAAGTTTTCTTTTCCTGTCCTCGAGCAATGATTTCTTGCGATTGCTTTCAAGTTGTGGCTATCGTTGCCCACTAGTCGCCTTGCCATGTGCCTCACGCTATTTGTTTTGAGATGCTATGATAGCCTGTGGAATTTAATTTAAATTATTCAAAACTACCCCCAGATTGGCCTCAACCCGGTTGGCGGTAATTTGTCTGCTACTTGCCGTCACCCTCACGAATGCGGACTATACTCAGTTCCAGCTGACGTCGGGTCCAGGAGGCTGCGGATGATTTATTTCAAAACATGATTCAGCGGTGGAGAACCAGTAGCGCAGGCAGTCAGTCAGGATCAAGATTTAAATCAATTATGTAGCGGAAAAACAGACCGAGGGCTGGCGGGAAAGCGAAATTCCCGTTACGTGGCCGGAAATCGACTAAACTGTTACAGTTTACAAATTGAATCCGTTCGCCTGTGGCGGTTCAAAATGCCTGAACCTTCTGTAAACAAGATTACACTTAAAATTAGGGTTGACATTCGTCCATGACGTTTGGGGTCGGAGTGGGATGCAAATGTTTGTTCATCATTTCAACCAAAAACCATGTCCCTCCGCTCGTTCCTGCTTAGCACTGTCTGGCTGAAGTTTGGCTTAGTGCAACAGGACGATGTTTTTTTTTATAAGATTTTAGTTTTTCGTCATCCCAACAATACTCACACTAACCTTAGATATCGTGTGATGAAATGAGTGGCAAACGAAATCAAAGCATAAAATGTTTTCTCCTGTTTTCATTTTTTTAGGTTAGATTGCCAAAGCAAAGGTATATTCTAGGTTTTCTCAAAAGGTTAAATAACGGTCTAGCTCTCACTATTTTTTCTCTGCTGGAATACACCTTTTTTATGCTTTGATGACTTTTGGGAAGCCACCTTTGTATTGCAGGATGTGGTTCCGCGGACCCGAAAGTTATTTTCGTAATGAATTTTTTCTTTGATCTAAGCTTTATGCAGCACACTGTGGACGAAGAAATTTGGACGAGATTAAAGTGGATCATGTTTAAACAGTTAACAGTCCGGCATGGAAGAGAAGGGAAACAAGTGGGTTTCGCTCTGTTTCGTCTCTGATAATATGTTCAATCAATGCTGCTCGGTTATGCAAAATTATGATTGCCATCAAATATATAGCAGAATTTTGCGTTTGGTTAATGTTAGATGATAAACAATTTCAAAAGAAACGTACTGTTATCAATCGGTGTATAAATAATAAACAAAATTACGAAATTGGATCGAATCCATCTCCATATGAAATTCTTCACCATAGAGATTGTGTAAATTTCTGTTTAATTTTCTCAGAACTGGAACTTGTAGACAACTTATACAAATCTGTAGGAATAACGGAGCAAGATTGATAAGATTATTTCAAGAGTTGCTAGTGTTGATTATGATAGAGAAGTTTTTTATTAATGTCTAATACCACGAAATTAGATGTGGGACCGTTTTGTTTTATGTCATTCCGACGCCGAACAAAACCGTTCGTTTCTTATGTGTTCAGGGACTTCAGACTCTTGCTGATAAGCAGTTAGCATAGACTAGGAATATTCATGTCTCCTCGCTTTTTTGTTGTGTGCGTGGAGTTGAGTAAAACACACGCACCGAAATAAAGCTGCAAAGTGGGCAAAGAAGGTTAAAAGAGTTATAAAGTTGAACTTGAACAATTCAGTCGGTGACGCTGTATTACTTGGAACTGAAAATAGATCACTAATTGTCACTTCATTTTTCGCTTGTTTCAAAACCGCCTGAGTACAAGAGAGCGTAATGCAATTAACTAGTTTTGAAAATAATCATTTATCTTCCTTAGCTAGTTTCGTTCTAGCAGATAATTTGCTGCCATGCAGGCTCAGGGTGCCATTTTTCATAAGCTTCATAGTTATTGCGTAGATGACAGAAAGGGCGATGACAAACACATTTATTTCTGAGCGTTTTCTTTTCAAATCACCCTACTTATTTCTATTTTGTGATCGTAATATGCATCGATTGACAATGGAGCCAAAATTACACATCTTTTGTTTTTCGTATTAGGTTTTACAATCGTTGTCGGCCCTGCCATAGCTAGATGATTAATTCCTCACGATTGAGACTTAGTACAATTGAGAATTGAATTCCTTCCGGACGAGTAGCTTAACTGTTATGCTCGGTACGTAATTCAAGATTCGGTTAGAAAGTTTTGAAGGTACGTGAGGAGTTTGATACCCTACCTGGCAGTCAGTTGACCAGTCAGGAATTTTAAATAAATAAGTTTAGCCATTCTAACACTTAAGCATTCAAGTTTCAAATATCGTTCAACTAATTATAAACTCTTCAAAATAATATGCTTTTGGGCCTTTACCCCAAAAGTACCTTTTTATCGCCGACAGACAGTCACATTTGGAATGAGTAAACTCTTATACTCAGTAATATTTATTTTACTTACTTGGTTAATACGGGTGGTGGCCCGGCGGTAGATGGGACAGCGGCGCCGATGATTACCATTTTATGACTTACTAGACTTATTGGTACTGCATAGTCCGCCCGCTACTGTCTCGACCACCAGACGGATCATCATAGCGATAATTTTTATTTAACTTCCCAAGACATTAAAAATGCTAGATTGTATGTCTGTATGCTTGCTAGGTTGTATGCTAGGTTGTATGTTTGTAGAAGTTAAATGAAATAATGTAGGACTTTTTCCGAAACATGTTCTAGTCTGCTTTTTAGCCACTATCCGGAAGTAAGTACTTAGCACACAATTTAAACTATTTTTTTCATCCTTTATCCTGTTAATCCGACAGTGAAGCCAGATTTGATTAAACTCTGAATTCGTTGGTTGAAAAGGCAAGGGATTTTTTTTTGTATGTTCCTTGTAATATTTAACGTTATCCCTACGCTAATTGTGTGTCTTGATATTCATCATGGCTAAGTTCTAACACTGTGTTAAATCTAATTGTCTTGATACAATTAGCTTTAAGTAAATCCAATTGCCATGATCCAGTAAGTCTGATCAACCCATACATATGTTTGGCGTTCCTCATTTTGAAGTATTATCTATAGCGGAGGATAAACCTTGAAAAGGTTGAAGAAAACTGGCTTTTTTTGACTATAGAGTATACTGGAAACCCAGACTAAAACATAATTTTGCTAATTAATATAACGATATATCGTATGATATCGTTATCACTTGCAATTCTATCGTTTAATATATTGTTTGCACATTTTTTATTCATTATCGTTGCGTCTAAGTTACAACACTATATCGATATTCCTATAACGACAGGCTGCTAATAAGATAATGATAAAAAAGAAGCCAATTCTTATTTATCTTTTTACATACTCATAATAGAAAATACGGCTTTCAGCCGTCATATTGGAATAATAAAATAAAATAAAATAAATACTCATAATAATTTCCGTTATTCTCTTAAGCCTGCAAGTTCAATATATTGTCTCTTTACAAGTTCTATTCATGGTTGCATTCTATTTTCTACGATATTGCAATGAGGAAGTGTTAATTGCTGCTTGTATGTTTCGCAGTGGTCGCTGTCACTGAGTTTTTGGTTGAGTTGGTTTTGTTAACATGATAATTGAATGTTACATGCGTTACATTACGCATCATACTCATCACTTTAAACGTTTGGATGCTTTATTTGTAATAAACTCTCTTCAACTTTTTTTTATTCACAGAAGAACGGCCAGTCTCTTCAACAACAAAGTTTCTGCAAGTTAAATATATGGCTTTCGTAAAATTATCACAACATAGGTCGTATAGAAAGTCGAACGAAGATGTTAATTTGCTAAATAAACGTCACTAGCTTTTTAAGATAGACTGAACTCTAGCAATACAAAAACCGAACAAGTAAAACCATGTCCGTTAAATGACATTATAACTGAGTAAGAGCAAAATAATAATAACATCAAGCATTAATTAACGTCCTAGTGTCAAGATGAAAAAATGAGAAAAAAATATTAAGATGCATGAACCTCTCAGAAGTCAAATAAAGTTATGGAAACAAGCCGTTAATGATTTAGTTACACACCTGTTCAACAAATTATTCAGTATAGAAGAAAAGGATTACTACCAAGAAGTTTTTTTATGTAATAAAACGAATTACAGGATCATGCGGCGGTGAGACGTCTTACTAAAACCGATATTTATATTTGGACAGCGGCGCCAGTCTTCACACGGCAGGACCGGGGTTCAAGTCTCATCTGGGCTGTTTTCCCGTAGTGAGGACTGACAATCCAACTATACGGTAGCAATAAATCTAGTAAGCCAAAAATGGCAGGTATGACCTAAGGGTCGTTAGGCCGAGAAAGAAAAAGATGTATATTACAATTGCGTTTTGTATTGGGGATGATGTTAGAAATAAATGTTATTTCACAATATAAACATACAACACGATGCATGATTTTCAACTAATTTGTTTTGTGTATTAAAAATGTGTGTAGCAAAAAGTTCAAAATAGTGTTTTAGTGAAATATAGAAGATAATTAAAACAATTTCCTCTGTATTGCCGTGTATTTTAACGTGGTTTCGTCACGCTAAGTATAATCAGTACGGAATTGTCAGTGTGCTGGGCACGTTTGCACAGTGACGTTAGCAGTTTTATATTGCTTGGACTGGTTTGTCTAAGATTTATCAGCAATGCTACACAAGAACAGAAGGGAGTGTTAACACTGGTGCTTCGTTTCGAGGTTATCAATTGTGAGAAAAAGGAAAGCACGTTTAATTACCTGTCAATCACATATTAAACACATCACAAACATTGACGACAATGCTTACACAAAGGGCCACAACACCGCACAAACCATTTTATTGAAAGAAGCACGAGAAAGCGTTGTGGAGTGCCGGAAGTGATTTTCGATGAAAGTCACAACTAAACAGTAAGACGAGGACTGTTCGAGCTGACGGCGAATATCGGCACACTGAAAATGCCATAGTTAGCAGAGAAATGTGTTGACAAGGGATTCGTTGTGCCAGTGACTGTTATGTAGTTTTCCAGTTCACTTACCCGCTGAGTGAAAGGCTTTGTGTAGGAGACACTGGTTGCCATTTTACTTACATTCGGATAACGTTTCCAAAGGATACAAACTAGTTGTCTTGGCATTTTGAACATTAATTCGAATCAATCATATTGATTGGTTTAAAAACACATAACGAATGTAATGAGTCGTTTTGCGCTAAGATATATTTACTTTAGTATTATGATTCTTAAATGGAAAATAAAAATAAATAAAATAAAATAAATATTATGATTCTTAGTTATACTAGATAATACTAATATGTTTACATATATACTTTACCACGACTAATACAAATTTACTGTTGGTATGAACGCGCACAATATTTACTTACTTATTTACTTACTTACTTACTTACTTATTTAATGAATGAACACAGAATGGATGATGATCCCATTTACGTGCAAGAGATCTACGTAAGTTCAGTTTTTAAATTTTTCTACAAAAACACATTTTAATATACTCTTTCAGTGTTTCGTATGAAAAATCTCTGCTGACTGTTGAATATATACAACCGCCACAGAATTTATGGTTGACATATGGCACACGTTTCTTGATGCGCCGCACTCGATTTCTTGTTAACGGCGTATGTTTTAAATACAATCAATCGATATTTCATTGTAAGCATTTTATTTTATCAGTTGTTAAAGCTGTCATCAGTTGGTTGATGAAATTCAATGCTCTCTATCAAAATTAATTGCTGGCATTTAAGAATATACGTCGAAAATAGCAAGTCGACTGCGGCGCGTCAAAAAATGCGTGCAGAAATTAATAACTAAATCGTAAAACCCTGTAATGCCCTAATATCAGAAAAGTCGATATTAAGCAGAAGATTTAGGAGATACTGGTTGCCATATTTGTAGAAACTAAATTACTTCAAAGTAAAAATAAAATGATCAAGCTACCATTGCAACAACGAATCAGTGAAGCGTAGACAGCACAACAGATAAGTATGTCTGAAGAGAGAGCTCCAAAAAAAATTTATCGACACGTTTTTAAAGGCTTGCAATTTTTTCACACTGTGGACGGAATTGGTATGGATTTGAAGTTAAAGGTATTGGGTATCGATTCTGAATTAAAAGGTTTGTTTGTTGTTTTGCAGGGTGTACTAAGAATGAATTAATTTCATTTGTTTTCCTAAAGAATGAACGCATATTTCAACCGACAGCTGTACAAAAATGGGTCGAAGAAGTACTCGGCATGTTTGAAAGGTGTAGACTGCTGCAGGATGATCCATTTGGAAACTACCGTCTACACGCTGCTCTTTTAAGTGATCCATTCCACAATGAAGAACATTTTCTGCTTGATCCTAATCAGAATCAAAATTGCCACGAAAACCGTTCAAGTCAGGAGAGCTTATCAACTGTTCCTCATTATCACCGAATTTTGAACCGTAAAGGTGCTCACTACATGCTGCCCAAACATAGGAGTCATGGCAAATCGAAATCATAGAAACAATACATCGAGTATGAGCCAGTGAAGTACACATAAAAACTTTTTATTAAACTCTTCTCGATTGATGTTTGATATGTCTTTTAAAATGGGACAATCACTTCTTTACCCAACCGCCGCTTGGAGGTAGGCCTGAAGAAGATTTACTAAGTCTTTCTTGCCTTTTGGGTTCTTTCTGTTGACGGAACATCTAAAATGTGCAAGGAACATCTAAAATTGGTTGAGAAGATTTGGTGAAAATTCTAGCTAGCGAGCGATAGTCGTCGGGTAACTTTTGTTACGGATGGCAAACACGCAGCCTGCGGGCAAAATTGTCTCCAACATAAAAGACTTCGTTTGTTCGACTGTAGAAATTGTGTAAATTTCCTTTAATAAGCTCGGAAAGAGCAACTAGGCCTGAGGCCGTTGATTGAGGAAGAAAGAGAAAGAAAAAGAGAGAGATAGTCAAAAAGAGAGAAAAAAGAGCACGAGAAAGAGAACCGAAGGATGTTTACATGTTTTTCAAAAGATGCAACCTTTAACGCGTTTGTTTAAATATTTATGATTACAGATTACTTATCTGCCTCTATACAGAGTGTTTGGGGCGTTCTAGCTACTGTTTGCTTTTTCGATTAAGCGCAAACATACATTAGGAAGGTATTCCACGAAATTAGTCTTTTGGATGTGACTTATGACTAATCTGGCTTCATATTACGCATCATGTATGTAATGAGAACTATGTGTATACTATATATATATAAGTCTAAAATGATCTCAGAACCTCCACAAAAAGAGCAGGGACTTTTGTTGAAAACGTTTTAATTTTTTTTGAAGGATACTTTTGCGTTTGATCTTCAGAATCTGTGTAGAGTCTGTGTAGAATTATGGTCGTTTGTCCAGAGTGCACATATAAACCTACTCAAAAGGACTTCGAGGGCTCCTAATCGTCCTTTCCTCGCAGCTTAACCACAAGTAAGTAAGCAGCACATCTGCATGTAGCAGCTGAAAATGATGACGGTTTTTGTTTCAGGTGTGTTATGTTTACCGGTTCATTTTTTTCCTAGAAGGCTACTAACGCGATGAGCTGCAGCTTACCCTGGAATATGTTTTTAATAAGACATTCTTAATTGAATTAACAATGGTGGGGCAGGTTTTCATGCTTACCGGCTGAAGCACATAATGTTTCGTTCGAGTGAAACTTTACCACTGTCGAGCACGTTTGGCAGGACTTACCGTTCTCTGAACTAACCCATATTTCAGTAGGAGAAAAGTTTGTTTAGAACAATGTTAAATCATCTTTGTATAGGAAATGATTGGTATTTCAAAAACGAAGTTTTTTTTTATCTATATTCAAATAAAAAATACAGTTACTTTACGAGTTATTTAAGAACGATTCGAGCATGTCTAGGATGTAACATCAGTTACTATGTTCTTAACGGCAACGTACCACGCTACTTAAAAAATGTTGTTATGCAATCGCGCATTGAATTGCCCAATACATACAGCAATAATAATGCTCAATACAAACGCTTGACATGTAGAATTGAATTACAAAAGATCAAGAACTTCAACAACAATAAAACCAGCTACATTCTCACCCTTGCTGGAAGGATAAGAATTACATGATTAGCAAAGTGGCACCCCAGGAATCTGTTGTTAAAAAGGAAAAATAAACCAAAACATGGGTGGGTGAACTACAAAAAAACATAGGAAAAAACTTAGCAAGCCCCTTGATAAGCTAGAAAAAAATCTCTAAGATAAATAAATACAGGGGAGACGTTTTCTCTGCTGGAGGAAACGGTACGATGCGAGTCGAGTGTTTAAGGATGTTAAGGATGTGGAGTAATACAAAAAAAGCATTTCCCATACTGAGCGACGAATGACGAAGATTAGGTCAAAGACGAAACAGGCCAAATAAAGACACCGACCCTGCACGTAACATAAGCGGCTAAAGTAGCAGAACCCAAAAGGCTTCTGTAGAGTGAGAGAGAGAGAGCGAAAGAGAGAAAGTAACGGAGAGGGAGAATAAAAAAGTCTAACAACTAATTTGCCCCTGGCCGTTTCTGTTTGTGGCTGATTTTTGCGATTTACTGGCCTCTTCGGAGATAGCGGAAGTGTTGTTTATTGTGTTTAAAATACTTGCTTGATTTGAAAAGCAAGCAAAGATTTCCGTAAGATTAAATCGTTTAAGTGACGGATAATTTTCTGTTAACGTCGTCTCGTTGGTCGTCAACGATAATAATTTGACATTGATTGGTGTATTAGAAGGAGCCTATGCGTACTTTGTTTCGAAACCGAGGGACAAAAAAGAAGTGTAACATAATGTCGACAACTGGTAACATTTAACATCGTGGTAAGTTGTTTTGTTTTTGGTTCCTTTTTTATCAGTTCTGGTTAAGGTTGATTTATGAATTTCAACCCTTTTCTTCCATTCCCAACAAGGCGGATCCTCCTGTACTTCAATGCGTCCAAACTGAAACTTTTTAGAACCGCGACGATAGTCTCGTTTCTATGGTGGTGCAAGTGACTGGAACCAATAAGCATTTATGTCTTTTATAGGACTATTGGGAGTACTGTTCTCCTGACCAAAAGGATGGACCTAGACTTAACCTTCCGGACATCTATAAGGGAGATGGCGCTGCAGAAGAAGCTTTCCGGCAATGGCACACATGTAAGATCCTTAGTTTGGGCATTGAACCGAAGCAAACAGGATGGAAGAACCAGCACGACCAATGACTTATGGTTTCGAAATGGGTTGATTCTTCTTGCACAATACCACTTTATGTCCAAACCACATCGTCTTCTTCGAATATCCGTTTTTTTAGTGCCGAAAAGACGAGATGATTTTTGGGGATTTGTTCAAGGAATTGTTTACAAATGCTTGAAAGTTGTCGTATCAAGAGGATAGAGCGATAGCGGTCAATATGGGATGGGAGTGAAATTTTGGTTAACCGAAGTTTTGATTTACTTTATATCTTTCCGGTGTTGTGTTAGACAACTACGAACGTTTCGGGAAATCGTTTTCGTTCTGAGGAAGTGATTGTTTACGGTCAATTAGGAATTCCATACAAACTGCTTCCTGCCTAAACTCGAATCTTTTAAAGAAAGGGTATCTTATAGTTGTTTTCAAGTATATTAAAGAATGTTTGTTACAAATTATGAACTAGTTTCAACAAATTATCAATAACCGTTTATATAGATATGCAGCGATTTTATCCAAGAGCGATTATTACGCTAACTTTCTAGGAGATCCGATGAAATTCTATGAGTTCATATGTAAAGAAACGTTCCTTCCAGAACACACATTTATTTGACTATCTCGGCAAGAATAGATTTGTCTCGAATGTTGGATTTGCTTATAGTAAATTTAAACTTCTTTTTGCGAAAGCCCGGCTAGGAGTAATATTCTTTGATAATTCTATTGTTCTATTCCTTCGCATTTCCAGGAATGTTGTGAAGATGTCACCTAAAGCACATTACTTCCGGGGTTTTTCTATGGGTTGGGAAGAATTCAACAGCTTTCCCCCAAGAGCTGTTACTTTTTATCCTTAAATAAGGCTTGCCGGAACTTCGAGGCGTCTTATTTGTGCTCCGTCAAAACATTTTGCATAATTTCGCCAGTCCGTATAAATGTTGAGTGCGTTGCGTGAATTTTTGTTGGAGGGTGAGACTTGCGAATATGCGAATAGAAGCGTTCGCCCATCTATCATTGAACATAATATGAGTACAGATTCTTCCTTCAGTGTGCAAGCAGGAAACAGTTTTCCCCCTTAATGTAACCGAGAGCCGAACAGAAAATTTGGCGAAACTGACTATCGCAGAATTTTCTCACTGAAGTGGTTTATAATGTGCGAAAAACCCGACAGTTTTGTGATGGTATAAACACTCAGTTGCAGGTTGCGATTTTTTGTTTTTGCCATTTTGTGTGTTTCTAGGATGATTCCTGGATGTACATCTTCCTATAATCTTATTTATACGGCGCGTACTTCCGTGCATTCGTATTACATCGAGCAAAGAAAACGAGACAGTATTGAAGCTTCCGTAGAAAAAACGTCATGATAGTCCCCTTAATGGCGAATCAAAGATCATGGGAGTGGACGGATGAGAATAAAAGAGCATTAAGAAAGCTATGTTTTAAATGGAAAACGTCTTTAATTAGAAATAAATTAGGCTATTGCCATGAAGTGTGACATTTAATGTTAAGCATAAATTATTCTACTTTTAGGACGGAGGGGGACGTTTTCGAACAAGTACACGAATATACCATTATGTGCTTTGTGTTTTCCACGGTTGCTGAGTGAAGCTAAAATTTTCTCTACGTTGAGTAAATGAATTATTGTACTAGCCGTGCTATTACGAATTTCCAGTCACTTTGTCGGTCGATGTTTGGACGGAATTCATTTTCGTTTGTTGTTTTGTCCAACATTCCAGCGATATATTTGGGGAAGGTTAATAATCGATCCGAGTGTTTACGAATGATGTACCACGAGATTACTCCAGAGAATCGTGATCTGTTAGGTTGGCGCAAATAGGAATCAATTTATTGGCTGTAAATTTTAAACGATACTACTTTTCCGATTGAAGGGCTAGGAGTAACTGTAAAAACATGTTTGCTGGTGCAAAGCCTTTTTCGTGGATAAGGATAAGAGAGAAAAGTTGGCCTACATGGTTGTGTCTGATTTTCCTCGGGACTGTAAATGGGTAACACAGACGACATGAATGACCTGAATTTGAGAATGTCTCAGAGGTTCACTGTAGTTGATATGTGTGTTTGGTATTTTCCACCCATGTGGACATGAGAAGGGACATGCATTCCCACGGGACATGAGCAATCGGATACAGGGGTAGTGTACTTTCGAATGTTTAAAATATTAAACGTGTACGGGAAGGAGGCATTTAGTATGTTGGTCACGTTCGGGGACACTTTTCTGTATAGGTGAACAAACTAAAACGACATAGAAAACAAAAAAAAGCGTCTTATCGATTTCAAAATGAATATTTCGAAATGGTTTATAAACTGGTTCGTTGATTGTATTGTAAAGTAATAAAAATATACCCGACGATAATAGAACTCTAATAATGAATATGTACCTACTGTTCTATAATTTGCAACTATAGTTTTAATAAAAGAGACAAAATAGTTGCAAATTTGTGTAAATGGCATTAGATACATATTTTGTACAGAGATAAAGCAAAGTTGGTTAAATTTAAGGATATTAAGATTTTTTTCTTGTAGAAATTAAGAACAACTTTATATTACCCCATTCTCTGATGATTTTTATTTAGAGAAGAATTACCAACTGTCTACCATTAACATTATCTTTTACTTTGCCCAAACGTTTCTATTTTAACACTCTAAGTACTCTTAACCCTATCTCATACTCAATTATAAATATAAATCATTTTCTGCTGGTGAAGCGTGCACAACAAATACTGGGCTGTATTCTTGTTCTAGTTGGACATTGCATTCATTGCAACATAAAACTTTCATAACCATAAAACCAAGGTTTTGTTTTTTTCCCTCCCTGAACAATTTATCCACAGGCGACAAGACATTGCATCTCATAAGGCCAAGTAATGTTGCGAGAATATTCCCATAGGGACAATATTCTGCAAAACTCATTTGCATATTTCTTGTTGTTTTTTCAGTTCTTTTCCAACTAACCTAAGCGACACTTTGATCACTTCCCTACGATGGCAAGGGTAAAAGATCCCACCCGCTGACAGAGTGCTAATTCACCCTTATTTTTGGATATTCTTTTCCATCTCTTCACGGGATGTGCATTGTATCCGCATGGAGGTATCATATTTACCACGCGAGGGTCAGAAATATTAAAACTGTAATTGAATAAAATTAAATTCTCAAAAATTATGTAGTCACTCCTTCCCTGTTCTAATTACGTTTTACTTTTGTTAATTTTTGATGCTGTTTCGCTCGCTGGTGGTTCGCTATTTTAGGTTAATTCTACCAAGAACGAAAACTGTCAGTCTCAAGTATTAGCATGCTTTATTTTATAGATATAAATAAAATGCGTGATCACTTACTGTTACAGTGAAACATTAATTTCAACCTTAAAATGAGACATTAGTGATCTAGTTAGTTAAAATATTGGAAAATAAATTTAGACAATTCAGAAATTACGTATTGTTTAGCTACATTTTACCAAGGAGTTCAACATATGCTCGTAAACTTATCGATAAAACTAGAAAAAAGCAACTTGAAAAATGCTAAAACTAAGCAAAACAAAATAAGAATTAATAAATATTCTAATTAAGTTATCTAACACCTATGCTATGTCTTTAGGGTAGTAGTTCAAACCACTAAATCTATTGGATGTTCTCTGTTGAGTATCAATTGTTGATTAGTTTTACTCCATCGGCTCAAAGTGGACAGCATGCATGGCTGACAATTCAGTAGAAATCAAGAAAAAGATTGCTATTAAGAATCGACATTCAGAAGCAAAATAATTATCTGTCCATCATTGTGCCTCGAAAGAAAACCAAGGAAGTGGAAGTTGAATGTGTCAGGGATCAACGTTATCATACCGAGGTGAAAGAACACTTTGAAAATGCTTCCGTATTCCGTATTTACGTCACGTGAAAGTGATTTTCCCTCTTTTGGTGCGATGCCTGAAAAACTAGCCAGAAAGGGGAGCTGGAACATAAATACTCTTTAATTGTCGAGGGTGTCAAACGTGCCTGAACGAGTGATAAATGGGAAGTTTGTCACCTCACCCCTATCATTGTTCTGATAGTAGCAGCATGCTTGGAAATGAAATCGATTAGAAAGGACAGCTTGAGTGACCACTGTTTTTCGTAAGATCGTGTTCATTTTCAGGCATCACCGATACTTGGTCTGATTGTGCGAAGATTGATTGGATGCTATTGCTTTTACAACATATGAACGAGTTGAAGGGATCCTTTATTGCTATTTATAATTTCGTACAGTATTGTTGTAATGAAGCGCACAGCTGAAAATTAATACACCTATGTACAAACGAATATACGTTTCGGAATAATTGTCTTTGATTATACGTAATTTATAGAAGTTGCAATGTTACTTTTGTTGACAAATGTGTGAAAAACATACAACAATTAATTCTTCTTCTATTCCCCACGGTCATGGGCCATCGTCCCCGCAAGAGTAGAAAAAAGTAGTAATGCTCGCAATAATCTGTTCCGTATGCCGTAACAGCATATCCTAAGACAAATTACCACTTCTAATGGGGGCGATTATGTTAATTCGTCCTTAATTAAATCTTATCTACAATCTACGAAATCCGTCGTTTTTGAATTCATTAGTGAAAAAAATTTGGGTTTGTTTGAATTGCGATGAGACACCGCTTGTAATAAGCACGTCTTCTTTTTGTTTAATGCAAGGAGCACAATATCTTGGGACTAAAATGAGTGATGAGATTCATTATAAACCGTAAATCTGTGGTAAAAAGAACGTGGCGTTGGTAGCATTTTTTCATATTATTGCTAATTCACATTTGATCCTTTTCTAAAATATCTTAAGAATTGGTAAATGTATGGGGAGCGCTAGATGAATTAGGATGAATTAATATTTTGAAAGGTTTGTGTGTTGTAAGTTTTCTATTTATTTCGTCGGAAGAACTAAATTTTATTTTGCGTAAACGAAGCAATTAAGCGAGATGAGTTGTTATGTGTAATGAGTCAGCAATGCTACATGATAATACTGGTACCAAAACCAAATATTGAATCGTACGCAGGATTGACTAAAGATATTTTGTCTTCCACATCTTTTAAAATGTTGTGAAAATACGGCTCTCTGCCGCCATAATGGAATTTAAATAAATCTTTTAAAGTGTTGGTGACATAAGAATAAGGGGATTGATTGATATTAATTGTATTAGTTGATTGTTAAAACCTCGGTTGCGGACATCATGTTAATAGGTAACAGGTGTTTTTGCGTGTATGCTTGTATCTACGAAATTGTGTTCGCTAACCAGTAGAAACAAAAAAGAACAATTCGAATTATTGTCGATGACAGGTCGAGAACCCGATGGCCGGTTTGCTAGTGTGGATGCTAAGTGCTAAATATTTGCTACTTTGGTGAAGCCATCGTCTTAGCACCACAAGTTATGTTCACGAAAAGTTACTACTGTGAAAAGCAATCTCGTCTCGAATGCATAAACATTCCGGATGCTCTATACATTGTTGTCAAAGAACACATCCACTGAAAGTAGCAATAATTCATATTGATATCGCTTTTCGTTGAAATACTATTAAACAAACTACTTTTCAAGAACGAGTAATTCAAATAATGTCGCAAAATTATCGCATTTTGACATAATTGGAACAACAACTACATGAGAAATACTAATATGTTTAGGAAATAACTAAAATAACATAACCGCAGTTTGAGCTCGCCTGCGTAAGCATGTGTTCTTCCTTTCGTTTATCTGTATTTGCGGTTGACATCGACACTTTGAGCGCTTCACCGTTCCTCGCACATTATCACCGTTGATTGATACCTATCAGTGACAGTACGTGAAAGAAATCGTTGCTTCCGGATCTGCTTATTCTCCAGTAAATATACAACTCCTCCCGTGTTAGAAATGTCTTGATCCAGTCAAGAGTTACGCTGTCATCTCAGGTTCCCCAACAATGAGACACAAAAAAGTCTCATCTTTGCAGCATTGGTTTAGGGAAACGGAATGGCTTTATGTCAATCACCTTTTGCAATATGCTTCTTTGGATTATTCATTGATGTCAGTCTCACTGCTGCCAAAGGATAGGGTTACACTGTTGGAGCGGAATTATATTGACATCTTCTTTAAAGAACATATTCTACTGTCCCTTTCAAATGTTGACGGAGGCTGGTTTTTATAGTATCACGTAGCAGTGGTATTGGAGAGTAAGTTATATTTTTGCATAAAACAGCAGTGTTTAAACTAATAATTGTTGAAGAGGAATTATATTGACATCTTCGTAAAAGAACATATTCTACTGACCCTTTCAAATGTAGACGGAGGCTGGTTTTTATAGTATCACGTAGCAGTGGTATTGGAGAGTAAGTTATATTTTTGCATAAAACAGCAGTGTTTAAACTAATAATTGTTGAAACAGAGTTTTTTACATAAAAATGTGTTATTCTCAGTTAACGATAGAGACAAAAAAGGGAACACATAAGCCACGCAAAAGACATTCCAAAGGTACGTAACTTGAGGGGCAAAGATACTCGGGTTTGGGATACATGGGAGAAGAAAAGATAAACAAAAGTATTAATAACTTCATCATCTGTTTTCGATATTTTCTGTTGCGCGTAAAGTTACGTCGTCGCGATTCGACGCGACGCCAGACTGCTATGCACACTTTGCTACTGGAAAATACCAGCACCACCATTGCAACAGGCACGATCTGGCTGGTGTTTACAAGAGACATATGGCTCTCAAATCCGTCAAAAGGTTCGATAATCTTTTGGTGTTATTGTTATGGACCCTTTTTCTCTGTTTTCTCGTGTCTCTCGTGTACTTACTGCAGTGAATACACTGTAACCGATGCGATTTTATGCGATCACAGCTCGAAGGCGGGTTGTGTTTTGCTGGCACAGGCCGAATCGTTTATTCAACATAGGTAAAAACACATAAAACAAACGTAAAAGAATACGACAATCTCTCGCAAAGGCTCAAATTAAAATGCTTCTGCAAAACACAACAGGCTCAAAATAGAATGATGATAGTGAAAAAAATATATTTTGTCAATTTGGTGTAACTATCATATTAATTACGTAGCAATCATGTAGACGTTGTCGGAAGATGTATACCAGAAAACGAATAGAAGAAGTAATTTGTTACCCATATTCGATGCCTTTGTTACAGTTCATTTTAATTCTCGAAGGACGACTAATCTAAATATCGCTGGATGATTCTAACTTTCACTGATACATCTGGTCATAATACATTTTCCATAGCATTTATTTGTATTTTTTTAATTCTGATAAGTTTACTACCGACGTAAAGCATTAACATTCCTCACACTGTCTTCATAGGGTTCCTGATTTCATTAAAGCAATTTATTGTTCCAAATGCGAGCGAGTGCAATAAACGACTCCGCGTGCGAAGCCGTAACTTACCTTCAAGTGTTGCATTTGGCACAGCTTATCAATTTTGTCCTCACAACAAATCATTGTTGCGCTTGAGCATGGTCACCGTTCTCAGGTGTGCGCCTTGATTGCCGTTGTACTTTCGTAAAACTCGAGGCCGCCGTAAGTTTAAAGCTGCTGGTGTGAGGGTTGACTGTGTCGTCTGTTGGTCTGCCCAGTTTTGCGGGAGCAGATCGTGCAATGCAGAAACATGCTGGCAGTTGGGAAAAATTTGCCTTACTCTGCAAATTCAGTTTTTCAGACACCGTTGTTTATCAGATGAACACCTCGCGTCCAAATGAGGAACATAGTTTTTGCATTAAAATAATTTGATAAGAAAAACGGCTTGATCTTAGCACTTCCTTGGTATTGCTGGTTTATGTGAGGAGATTTTGTTTCGTTGCATCTGGTCTGCGATGGGTCAGCACTTAGGTGTTGGATTGGCACCTTCTCTTTACTGTACCATCTCTACCGACTTTTTGCATCACTTGCACCATCGTTATCCTCAGCATGCTATGTTCTGTTCCAATGCATTTGAAGTAGATGAATGGGGAGAAAACAGTAAATTAACCCGTGGCTTTTCTAGAAACCGGTCTCAGTGGATGCAAACATAACCAAACGCATACGGAAGCACATTTGAAAGAGGACAGCAAACAAAAACAAAATAAGAGAAACAAATAGAATCGACGACAAGCAATGACCATGGAGGAGTCACGTCGAACGAACCCAATGAACAAGTCATGGCATTACAAAACAGATTAGCAACCGCGCGACAGAAGATAGCGGACAGAAAAGAACTTCAAACGAGCGGTTTATTTCATACGAATGCATTAATTTATGGGTCTCTTTGGTTTCTGTCGTATGTCCAGCGTTATCTGGCTACCCGCACTGTTTTATAATAACACTGAGTTATAACTTTTTAAGATAAAGAGAAAGTATTTTTTCGAATATCACGAAAACGAATTTAGTGACTAGTTGTTTAGATTCAGAAATTGAAAATTTGAACTGAATTTTGAATGTAGCTGTTCAATAAAAAGTCTGAAGTTGACCATGATACATGTCGATAGACGAGATTTAAGCGAGGCATCATTTTCTATGAAACCTCAATAATAAGCAGAAAAATATAGGTCCCCAAGGATTAGCGGGTTATTAGAGCAAAAGGCCTAATGTTTTTCTCAGTGCAAACAAAGCAAGAATGAAACGTTGGCCTTCGGCACAAAAACCGTTCCTTATACATCTGTTACCGGAAACGAAAAGGTATGGATGTGAGGCGTTGGGTTTTGTGTATTTATGATTATTATTGCATATTATTGGCGTATGATTTTTACGAGAGACTTAACACGCATAAATACAATTACTTTCCCCTTTTAGGTTGCTTCATCCTAGACACACACTGCGTAATTGGTTCACAATTGATCTGATCGTTCGTTGTCGTTTTCCGTACTCTGTTTTCTTGGTTATCTTTTTTGGCTACTGTGTGTAATCGGAAAACCCCAAGCTACACGTGTCTGGAAAAGTTGCGAAAAAATATGTATTATATTCATGGTTAAAGTGGAATAAAAGCACGGCATCAACGGGGGTTACGGGTTAGAAATTCTTGCAGTGAGTAAAAAAAATTATAAAAAAAAAACACAGTAGCTTTACCAACGTTACCCAATCGTTTATCTGTGTATCTGGGGACGGCAAACCAGTTGCTCCTTTATGATACGCGAGGGAGAATGTTTTACCCCGTATTGAACGATGCCATATAACAGTCGGTATCATGGACACTGGAATTATTGATTGAATTGTCGAATTCACTTTATATATAAACAGCTGTAATATACTTGAAATTGCTGATTTCGATGTAATATATATTAAATGCTTAGGTAAAACTAAGTGTAGACGGTGTAACAATTATTCCTAAAATCTTTTGTGGTATTGTTATGTTATATACTATATAAGCAATTTATTTTTTAAATGTACTGTTTACTAAACATTGTTATGGGTATAGTAATTTATAGGATTGGATTTTTACTGTCTGTGATCAAATTGCTGACTTGACACAGATGCTTATGGAAACCGTTTGACATATTTGTGTATCTTAGCAGCGGCAGATCTTAATCGTCGCGTTCGTTTTATCGTTTTCTCGCCTGAATTACCAAGCCAGAGTGACGTGACAGAAAATATGAAATGTGGAACCTTGGACGCCCACGAGACGCACTTCCTTTCGCCCTCAGTAAGTGGTTCGGCAATGAACGATGTGTTAATTTGGGTGTGACGATTTATTTCGATGTCACTTAATTATTGCCGAAAGAAGGTGTCGTTGGTTCGGGAGAAGGCTTAGCAGGCGGTAACTTACACTGTTAAAAAGGGTAGGCAATAACTAGATGATTATAATTTTTACTGTATGTATTTGCATTATGTTTGTCAATCATAAACGGGAATTATTCAAATAAGTCGTTTTCGTTGTTTTGGTGGTATTGCTGAATTCGTCAAATATCAACGAAATCGACTTGTTATATTATACACTACGATACGACACGATCCGTATGAGATTCGATACCTGGTCCTTCCGTATGGAAGCGAATGCTATTAGCGTATATACACCGGATTGATGCATATATTTATAAAGTCTCCACTTTACGATACATAAGTTTTATTACTTCAGTGACAGACAATCACATGACTATATGGAAATTGTGAAACGAGATATTCTTGTTAAATCCGAACATTTGAGTATTTGTTTTACTATTTATTGATAATATCTAGCAATGGATTTTTTATACTCTTTCGTTGGTTAACGATATGACATATGACATTATGCTGCTGTTAAATGACTCATTATTAAGCAAAATAAAACAAAAACCCAAAACCTATGCGTGGTTAGTAAAACACTTAAAATCAAAGACAAAAATGTGTTAGTATAGTCAGCGTTTGCAATCGACCTAAAATTGCAAACAAATGCATGCCTACAATGGAAGTCCACATCACTATGTCTTCTTGCAATGCCAAGCGTGCGAGTGTTTGTCAGTAATATATATTCTTTTAATAGTTTTATTGTTTTCACGTGACTTTTAGCCTGCTCGGGCTCCATCCGGCCGATGGCGACGACGTGTCGGATGAATGTTTTCCTTTCTTACTTCTTGCTAAGAAAATAGCCCGCGGGTGGTCATCACCTTCTTTCGGGTTGACGGCATGACGGCTGTTGATAGAATCATGTTGGTGTTCGATCCAAAACGGTCGCGCCAGTCGTCACCGTAGTCGTCGCCAGCGTCATCGCTGTGTGCGTGTGTGCGTATGTATGTAGTAAGCATGGAAAGATGGCAAGATGCACCACAAATATAGTTTATGTTTACAATGCACTGGCTATGATCAAGAGTAGGAAGTACTGACAAATCGGTCAAAACTTTAAACTGTTTACTTTGTGCTGCTTCTTAATTCCTACACAACCAAAGAACTAGAAATGTAAGGGGTAGTATTGAAAACATTTTGATGGAATTGAATCGTGTTGAATAGTTGCAACATAGTGTGAAATATCGTTTAAAATTTGTACAATTATTTAAATAGTATTTTAGATTGAATCATAGAAAATGCATTGAAAAATGTTATTTTTTATTCTATAAATATTTTCAGTAGATAGATTGGATTTTTTTTGTTTTAATATTCAAATCGGTCAAAACTTTAAACTGTTTACTTTGTGCTGCTTCTTAATTCCTACACAACCAAAGAACTAGAAATGTAAGGGGTAGTATTGAAAACATTTTGATGGAATTGAATCGTGTTGAATAGTTGCAACATAGTGTGAAATATCGTTTAAAATTTGTACAATTATTTAAATAGTATTTTAGATTGAATCATAGAAAATGCATTTTTTATTCTATAAATATAAAATTATTTTTTATTCTATAAATATTTTCAGTAGATAGATTGGATTTTTTTTTGTTTTAATAATCAAAAATAAGTGGGAGGGGTTGTTTTGTTATTGATTTACTAGGATAAATGAACCATTTATACAACACTTTAAAGCAAGTGAGTTGAGGCAAAGAATGCTTGTCTATTTATTCAAAACGTTCAGAAGTGTTACGGCCAATTGGGCTAGTATCAGATAACAAATTTAAGGCTCATTTTCGATTTTCCTTTTCATCACTGGTATGTTTGCACCCTTGCTTTGAGTCATTGTTAAACAATTTAGCCCCCGTTTATTTTTATTGTACCGTTGTTCCTTTTGTTGACAGTGATATTTATCAGCCACCGAAGCATTTTTCCTCGGTGGTTGATAATTCGAATTGAGGTGAATGATATTGAATTCGTCCTGAACAATGCAACAATGTAAAGCTGTGTGTCACTAGAGACTAAATATTTTCCCACCCATCGTAGACGCTCGACTCCTGCGTGTTCTATTGAATTTCCATTGGGTAATGATAGGAGTCACAGAGGGTAGAAAATAGAAATTATTTAATTTTATTCATATTTTCCATTTAGGGGTAACTCGAACGTTTACATCCCGGATTCGTTCGTTTATCCTTACCGGGGGAAGCGTGCTAAATGAATGTGACAGTGTTGTCGTACGCCTCGTATCAGAGAGAAATATCACAGAGCAGGAAGGGTCATAGACTATCAGCTAACGGCGATTTATCTTTAGCTAAGATTCTTTGCGTTTCGTTTCGGCTTAGATAGTCATAACTTCTGTTTGATGTTTGACTTCCCGCAAGGCGTTGTTATAAGCGCTGTTGCGTCATGCTTATCAAAGGTTTTGTCTTTTTGCGTTATACAGAATTGCTTGGGGACCGCCGTTTTGAGACAGTTTAGGAGTGGTGAATTCCCTTGAGAATAAAGAAACCGTAAGATATTAAAATTATTTAAAAAAAACGTGTGGGCGTCATTGCTGTTGGACGACTACCAATTTTTTCCTTTTATTTCCTATCGAATGCACCGAAGTTTAGTCAATTTTTTATATAAACTTACAAAAGCTCAACCAACGTATTATAACGAAAGAAATGAAGAAGAAGTTTGATTGCCACTCAGCTTGTTTTGAAAAGGGCGTGACATGATTCAATTGAAATTTATTATGCCGCTGCCATTTGTGTCTCTTTTATTAAAACGCTTTATATTTGCCTTTTAGCCGAATCTTTGTAGTTATCTTGCATTAGCTAGAACATTTTTGGGTAAGAAAAGCATGCTTGACATGGTAAAGACCGGTACAATTACTATATAACCTATTACTGATTTCTACTATTTTTGTTGGTATCTATCGTTTTGGGGTTTTTTTAGTTAAGTGTTCTTGTTGCTTCTACCGATCAACAGAACTCTTACTTTACTTTATACTTTTCTAAGGATCGGGTTAAAAAACAGGTGTTTGTTTTGCGTTCACCGGTCGAGAGACCGACTCGACTGTCTTCTGCCCATATCCCTACCATAAAACAATTTTATGGTTATGGCTAATCCTCCTTCTATATTGCGTGGTTTAATTCGTTCGCGATTTGGCTTCCTGGCTCTTGTTAGTTCTATTTGGCTGAATGACACCTGAAAACAGTTGAAATCAATTCGCGTATGGGATTTGAGTTCTGAATTTTCGACTCAAACAGTATCATTTGACCTACTGAACTATTCATATGTACGAAATTACTTGCTCAAAATGAATGTTCATTCAAAATAAATGTGTTATATACAATTAAATTACATGGATTTTCCCTGTGTGATCTGGTTCATGCGATAGTTTCTCGTAGACTTACTTGTTAGACCGTTCAACTACTTTGCAGTCTTGGCCTAGGTACTGCTACGGTCTAGCGCCGTCATATGTTTGTTCATTACTTTAACCATCCTGCCGGACGCATTAAGTTTCCTCAGGTTGAAGCATGACAGCAAGCACTCTTACGAGTAACTCAACATAAATGTTGTTGTCAGTACTGACTGTTGATTTTAAGATGACATTTTGCGCGATTTTAAAGGAACGATCACCTATCTGTACATTACACATGCAGTCACAGGCCAATCAGTGTTTATTAGTGTTTAATCATTAATCAGTGCTGGTGCTGTCACCATCATTTTGGTTTTTACCAGGCCCTTAGAATTTTCTATCCACCTTCATCTGACATTTGATGTTGGTCATTATCATTGTTACAAGTCCGTAATTATAATAGCAGTGGTATATAATATAGTATTTTATGAAGAAATATATCATGATCTACACAACAATCTTATTCGAGTGTAGACGATAAATTATAAGCAAATTAGTAATAAAAAGCCCACAATTAACAAAGTATTAGTGTTCTAGTAGAGGAAAGATTTAAAACATTTTGAAATGAATGAACTTCTCGTGCAAGACACATATCATCTAAAGTTCGGTAAGATATCATTTTCTTGGATTACAAGAAATAACATAAAACCAACAGACACTAATAAACAACAACGGTACATTTGGAAAGAAACAGTTGGTCGAGTAGAATGTTTGATCTCGAAACTGGCGATACGAACATATAACAGTTTTGTTGTTTAAAACTCTTCTATATTTGACTCCATGAACAGGGGCAATATATCTAAGTACAATCATTTGTACGCTCGGCAGCAGGCTGAGCATTTACACGAAACATCAAGCGACCTTTGACAATAAATCAATATTTTGTTAAAAATTGCACGATTCCTCTGCTTCCTTTTCGTAAGCATAGCATCGCCATATGATTTAGTTTGAAACGGATGAAAGAAGTTTCAATTGACGGTATAGTTGCACTTCGTAGCGGCTACATAGCTACAGATTAACAGTCCGGCTGACAGACTGATGGGGTCGATTTGCAACTGTGACAACGATGTACACCTAATAGGTGAGAAACTTAATCTGACCAATTTTCACACGAATCCCATAATTGCCTGAATCGTGTCGCTGTCGTGATGCAGATACCTATTGCTAAAACAGAGCAAAACTGGTGGGAACTGGTGACCGTAAATCAACGACAAAAGAGAGCGATGATAATGTTCTTTGCATTTTGCATTCCAATGTAACAAACTGGTTGCAAAAGGCATCGTTTTCGGTAAATGTTTGAAGGAAGCGAATCGTAAAATTGTTATTGTGAACACAACCCTGTGCAGGCAGATTTTTTCTTAAAGTTATCTTTGCTTTTCAGTACAACTATAAGTTTTAGTACAAATAAATCAAGGCACTCCAAAAAATAATCGTTACGCTATTGATCGTTGACAACAAAAACGAAACATTGAATTATATAAAATATTTCTTGCTTATTAAAAACTTAATGTAAAACAAATGTAAAGTTAAAAAATTCCGTACGCATACAGAACTACCTTCATGACGGAACCTTTTCGAGAAATATAAATATTTGTGCTGTTTTTAAATATGATGTCAGCCCTTTTGCTGCAAGCAAAAATAAAACCGAACATTAGTATATAAATCACATCGAAGAAGGGCTTTTGGTTGCATGAACGCATTGAGAAATCATTTTAATTACAAATTTCCATTAGGTATATCCTTTGCCTGCAGTCGGTTTCTCTCTGTACCTCAGTGTCTTTTTTGTTTTGTCATATATTTTATTTTACAATTGCCACTCTCATCGGTTGGTTTAATTTTTGAATTAAAGTGTGTGTTTGCTATTCATTCGTTTACGGTTGGGGTCGCTCTTACAGATGTAAGAAACGTTTCATCTGCTCATCTTTCCGCATTACTTATATCTTTTGAAATAGCTACCAGATCATTCAAAATTCCCTTAAATTAGTTTGCTCTCATTTTTATTTGATCTATGATTTTTGGTGTGTCATCAGTTTTGTGTTTGTTCTCTTTCAAATCATGTATGATATTCAGTAATATATTTCCACCCCAGATTTTACTGCTACCGGGGTCATATTGAAGGCGACGAAAAGCTGTGAACTGGCAATATTTTATACCATACCATGACAAGCAAAATATACAAAATTGAATATGAAAATGAACCGCGCACCGTTGGAGGCAAGTTATGAAATTTCACTCTAGCACCGTGCCCACAGCTAATAGGATGTCATTGGAATGGGTAGACGCTTCTTTGAAATGAAAACACACAAAAAATAGGAGCGTGTTCTGATGGTACTTTTTCCGTCGAACATTTGTTCGAACCTAAAGCAAAACATTCATTGTTTATTCGTTTTGCCATTTGTCAGTTGCGGCTCGCTTCCGCATCGTCGACCACAAAACACCCATGCCCAGTAACTATGGTAAAATGCTTTAAAAAGAAAGTGTCATAATTCAAAATAAAATTTCCTTCCGTTGGCATTCTGTGCTGCCCGGCATACATTCAAAAGCCAATAGACAAGCGACGAGAACTGTACCAGAAGCAGAAACAAAATTCCGTCCGGTAAGGTGTGACAGACGGTCCGGGAAACTGCTGTGCGTAATGTAAACAGTGGATGCTGAAGGAAAATAGTTTAGAGTGCGAGAAGGTGTTAAACAGCCGAGATCGGCTATCGTTAGAATTCACCGAAAAAGATTTCGTTATTGTTTACATGGTCTTTGTCGTCATTTCGTCGATATTAGTAGCTACTTTTTTATATATGTATTCAATTTTGTGCATAACTAAATAATTCCATTAGTTTAATCTCATTTATCGTAAACAGTTTCAACATAATTAAAAGTTAAACACTGTTATTGAACGGGGCAGTTCGAGATGGTAACGGCGCCGATCTTCACACGGCAGGAACGGATAGCGAATCCCGTCCGGAACGCCTCCCCGTACGCCAGACTGACTATACAGCTATGGAAAAACAAAGTAACAGAAAGCTAACAACAGCAGGCCAAGACCTTGCGAGATTGTAGTACCAAAGAAGAAGAAGTATGTTTGTTTGTTAACAAATGATTGGTAGCGATGACTTTAAGGAAATGAAAAAGCACACATTAGCAATTTACATAAATGGCACAAATATAAAAACATTGTAAAGATTTTTAAAAAGAAAACATGATTTTTTCAGTTGGAGTTAGTATGTTCATAATCATTAGATTAAGCATTATTTTAGGTAATATTATTGTTTTTTATCATTCATTGAATATTTTTTCGAGTCAAACAAATTGTACAGTGCCATGTTATCTTTATACTTAAAAATTAATATGAAATCCATGGAAAAAAATTGTTGAACGCAATGCCTCTTGCATACTTTAAAGCATTTATTATTAGCTTAAATGGCTTAAATACCTTGTTTAAGTGATTCTCATCACAATCCAAGAAATGGTTAGATTTACTTTATCAAGTCAATTGTATTATCGAATATATTTGGAGCTTAGCATATGTCAACTAGCTCTCGAAACAATTGATTTTAAACGCATTTATGGCTTGTTACCTCACAGATATGATTGATAACACATATCTACTAGCTCATCAATCTGAATTGTGTTGAATTAAGTTTACTAAACTCTCCCGGTGTAGACTTTAATCGTCTTGTTCAACTTAATAGAATTTCACATAGCCAGCGACACTCCTTGAAAACAAGTATGCCAGAATTATTTATCAAATACACGAATTCAATCAACACTCTCGAATGATAAATCACAACGGTGCTCACTGTTCGCTCTTGCTAATACGAGAATGAGGGTTGCTGTGACGCCCTCATGGTTTAATCGTTCTGTAACGAAGAAACCACTTGTTACCTCCAGGATTTGCCTCGTTCATCAATCAAGAACCTTCGTCATCCACCGGTATGACATACTTGAAGGGAGAGTGAAGATTAGATTTACTACGAATTTGATACATAATCCTTTCGGTAAGCTCCATGACAGTGTAACATGAAAATGCAAAATAGCCAATCAAACAAAAGGATGGCTCTTTAACATGTTGTTGACAACAGTTGGTTGTTTGGGCAAATTGAGAAGAGGCGGATTGTCTACCGTTCTTCCATTGTCGTATTATTTGATTTAATATTGAGAGTACTATACATACATCTTACTATACATCACAAAATAGATGAATATTCATCAACATATGTGTACTACTTTAAAGTCTCTTACCGTCTTATCTTATCTCTTAGCTTCGGTTTTCAATTGCGTCCCCTACGTGCACGTCAAGCTTTCTTCATTGTGCTATTGTAGAACTAAAAACCTAGCAATTATGGTAAACAAATAATTTTCGAACATGCTGGGTAGCTTATTGTTGATCCATCAAGGCGGACCGAATGCAACCTAAAGTGAACTACGAGGAAGCTTTTTTTTGTATTTTTTTTCGATAAAGGCTTCGAATCTCGTTTCCCCTTTCATTGGGATCAACCGGTGATGTATAAGATCAGATTGGCGTCTTGAGTATACTCTGACCGCTATACTGAACGATCGATGATCCGTTTCAGGTTAGATATTTGACGGTTTTATTTTTTTCCCTTACGCCAATTACAACCAAAATGCGAGGTAACGAAAGTAGAAGGTACCGTGATTTGTTGTTCATGGGCGCTTCTAACGGCCACGGTCACGTACGTAGGGTTTGGCACCTATTTAAGTGTCAAATTATCGCCCCTCCCTCACGTGTACAGGATAACGTCACCCTGCGATGTAAATGGGGTGGAAAAGTACAACACTTGAGATTCGAATTAAATTATCAATTTTTCGATCAACCAGCTTCTCGTTCAATAATTGTCTCTCTACAATCACTATTGGAGGAGCCATGGCAATCGCGTATTTTTGATAGTTATTACAAAGCGTATTTCATCATATATCGTCCAACAGAAGATAGTTAAAAGCAAGGAAACTTGAATAGTAGTAAATGACTCACTTACTTACTCTATTTATATTAAACCACCTATCTCGTTAAAATAGTTTAAGACAAAACCAACCTTTTATACTTTTATACTTCTTCTTCTTTCTTGGCCTAACGACCTCTGCCATTTCATGCCTGCCATTTCTGGCTTACTAGAATAATTGATACCGCATAGTTGGTTAGTCAATCCTCACTATGGGGGAACGGCCCAGATGAGACTTGAACCCCGGTCCTGCCGTGTGAAGACCGGCGCCGCTGTCGCATCACCACCGGGCCGCCGTTACATACTTTATAAATGATACAAAATCATAACTCTATACACAAAAGCACAAAAACAAAAATTTCAATAATTCTTCAAGAAAACATGCCATGCTTAACAAATCTTCTACAATTACAAACTTATTCGAAGTGATTTCTACTATTGTTTGAAGAAATTTTAATTTTTCTTTTACCATGATTTAAGATATATTGGTAAATGTCGTTATAGTTCGCATTCTGAATTTCTACATAAGACTGAATATTGATCCGTATGGAAGCTAAATAAAAATAATAAATAAAATAATTCTTGATCCAATTTTGTAATTGTTACGTGATATTTTATAAATAAAATATATGTTTAAAAATAAAAATATCTTTAGAAATAAAATTCAAAATAGATCTCTATTGAGCCATGCCACAGTTAGTTGTTTGGATATAATTATCCAAAACATAGCTACATCTTGCCAGGCTGAAATTACACCGATCGTTTTGTTACATAAAAGGAGCATGGAGACAACTAGACAAATATAAAACAAGCTAGCGAAATTAAAGCTCAATTTCGCTTCTCTCTCTCTCTCTCTCTCTCTCTCTCTGTCTCTCTTTCTTTCTCTCTCTTTCTTTCTCTCTCTCTCTCTCTCTCTCTCTCTCTCTCTCTCTCTTTCTCTCTATTCTCTATTTTTATTCTCTCACAAAATATTTTCGGAAAGAGAATCGGTACCAGTAATCATAGTATAGTTGTTTCTTCTTCTTCTTCTTATTTTTCTCAGCTCTTCAAGCGCGAGAAGTTTTAGCATGCCTTCCCTTAACAGGTTTTCCTTGACTTCGTTTTATTCGTAGCTGGAGAGTCAAGTCTGGATAGTACTGCAAGGCGGGTGGTTCGGGATTCGATACGCGGATCTGTCGTGTGAGACCGGTGCCGCAAACCGGACCGCTCCCCGCTACCACCCTGTCTTTCACAGTTGTTTTATTTTTTAACTATGTCTAATGACATAGCTTCTCGATAAGGCACAACTAAGACTAAAATGCCCGTTATTTGACCTTTGTTTAAACACAGTTTTATATCTAAAATAATATACTGAATATCATACATGATTTGAAAGAGAACAAACACAAAACTGATGACACACCAAAAATCATAGATCAAATAAAAATGAGAGCAAACTAATTTAAGGGAATTTTGAATGATCTGGTAGCTATTTCAAAAGATATAAGTAATGCGGAAAGATGAGCAGATGAAACGTTTCTTACATCTGTAAGAGCGACCCCAACCGTAAACGAATGAATAGCAAACACACACTTTAATTCAAAAATTAAACCGACCGATGAGAGTGGCAATTGTAAAATAAAATATATGACAAAACAAAAAAGACACTGAGGTACAGAATGATCTGGTAGCTATTTCAAAAGATATAAGTAATGCGGAAAGATGAGCAGATGAAACGTTTTTTACATCTGTAAGAGCGACCCCAACCGTAAACGAATGAATAGCAAACACACACTTTAATTCAAAAATTAAACCAACCGATGAGAGTGGCAATTGTAAAATAAAATATATGACAAAACAAAAAAGACACTGAGGTACAGAGAGAAACCGACTGCAGGCAAAGGATATACCTAATGGAAATTTGTAATTAAAATGTTTTCTCAATGCGTTCATGCAACCAAAAGCCCTTCTTCGATGTGATTTATATACTAATGTTCGGTTTTATTTTTGCTTGCAGCAAAAGGGCTGACATCATATTTAAAAACAGCACAAATATTTATATTTCTCGAAAAGGTTCCGTCATGAAGGTAGTTCTGTATGCGTACGGAATTTTTTAACTTTACATTTGTTTTACATTAAGTTTTTAATAAGCAAGAAATATTTTATATAATTCAATGTTTCGTTTTTGTTGTCAACGATCAATAGCGTAACGATTATTTTTTGGAGTACCTTGATTTATTTGTACTAAAACTTATAGTTGCACTGAAAAGCAAAGATAACTTTAAGAAAAAATCTGCCTGCACAGGGTTGTGTTCACAATAACAATTTTACGATTCGCTTCCTTCAAACATTAACCGAAAACGATGCCTTTTGCAACCAGTTTGTTACATTGGAATGCAAAATGCAAAGAACATTATCATCGCTCTCTTTTGTCGTTGATTTACGGTCACCAGTTCCCACCAGTTTTGCTCTGTTTTAGCAATAGGTATCTGCATCACGACAGCGACACGATTCAGGCAATTATGGGATTCGTGTGAAAATTGGTCAGATTAAGTTTCTCACCTATTAGGTGTACATCGTTGTCACAGTTGCAAATCGACCCCATCAGTCTGTCAGCCGGACTGTTAATCTGTAGCTATGTAGCCGCTACGAAGTGCAACTATACCGTCAATTGAAACTTCTTTCATCCTCTTCAAACTAAATCATATGGCGATGCTATGCTTACGAAAAGGAAGCAGAGGAATCGTGCAATTTTTAACAAAATATTGATTTATTGTCAAAGGTCGCTTGATGTTTCGTGTAAATGCTCAGCCTGCTGCCGAGCGAACAAATGATTGTACTTAGATATATTGCCCCTGTTCATGGAGTCAAATATAGAAGAGTTTTAAACTACAAAACTGTTATATGTTCGTATCGCCAGTTTCGAGATCAAACATTCTACTCGACCAACTGTTTCTTTCCAAATGTACCGTTGTTGTTTATTAGTGTCTGTTGGTTTTATGTTATTTCTTGTAATCCAAGAAAATGATATCTTACCGAACTTTAGATGATATGTGTCTTGCACGAGAAGTTCATTCATTTCAAAATGTTTTAAATCTTTCCTCTACTAGAACACTAATACTTTGTTAATTGTGGGCTTTTTATTACTAATTTGCTTATAATTTATCGTCTACACTCGAATAAGATTGTTGTGTAGATCATGATATATTTCTTCATAAAATACTATATTATATACCACTGCTATTATAATTACGGACTTGTAACAATGATAATGACCAACATCAAATGTCAGATGAAGGTGGATAGAAAATTCTAAGGGCCTGGTAAAAACCAAAATGATGGTGACAGCACCAGCACTGATTAATGATTAAACACTAATAAACACTGATTGGCCTGTGACTGCATGTGTAATGTACAGATAGGTGATCGTTCCTTTAAAATCGCGCAAAATGTCATCTTAAAATCAACAGTCAGTACTGACAACAACATTTATGTTGAGTTACTCGTTAGAGTGCTTGCTGCTAACCTGTCATGCTTCAACCTGAGGAAACTTGATGCGTCCGGCAGGATGGTCAAAGTAATGAACAAACATATGACGGCGCTATACCGTAGCAGTACCTAGGCCAAGACTGCAAAGTAGTTGAACGGTCTAACAAGTAAGTCTACGAGAAACTATCGCATGAACCAGATCACACAGGGAAAATCCATGTAATTTAATTGTATATAACACATTTATTTTAAATGAACATTCATTTTGAGCAAGTAAATTCGTACATATGAATAGTTCAGTAGGTCAAATGATACTGTTTGAGTCCAAAATTCAGAACTCAAATCCCATACGCGAATTGATTTCAACTGTTTTCAGGTGTCATTCAGCCAAATAGAACTAACAAGAGCCAGGAAGCCAAATCGCGAACGAATTAAACCACGCAATATAGAAGGAGGATTAGCCATAACCATAAAATTGTTTTATGGTAGGGATATGGGCAGAAGACAGTCGAGTCGGTCTCTCGACCGGTGAACGCAAAACAAACACCTGTTTTTTAACCCGATCCTTAGAAAAGTATAAAGTAAAGTAAGAGTTCTGTTGATCGGTAGAAGCAACAAGAACACTTAACTAAAAAAACCCCAAAACGATAGATACCAACAAAAATAGTAGAAATCAGTAATAGGTTATATAGTAATTGTACCGGTCTTTACCATGTCAAGCATGCTTTTCTTACCCAAAAATGTTCTAGCTAATGCAAGATAACTACAAAGATTCGGCTAAAAGGCAAATATAAAGCGTTTTAATAAAAGAGACACAAATGGCAGCGGCATAATAAATTTCAATTGAATCATGTCACGCCCTTTTCAAAACAAGCTGAGTGGCAATCAAACTTCTTCTTCATTTCTTTCGTTATAATACGTTGGTTGAGCTTTTGTAAGTTTATATAAAAAATTGACTAAACTTCGGTGCATTCGATAGGAAATAAAAGGAAAAAATTGGTAGTCGTCCAACAGCAATGACGCCCACACGTTTTTTTTAAATAATTTTAATATCTTACGGTTTCTTTATTCTCAAGGGAATTCACCACTCCTAAACTGTCTCAAAACGGCGGTCCCCAAGCAATTCTGTATAACGCAAAAAGACAAAACCTTTGATAAGCATGACGCAACAGCGCTTATAACAACGCCTTGCGGGAAGTCAAACATCAAACAGAAGTTATGACTATCTAAGCCGAAACGAAACGCAAAGAATCTTAGCTAAAGATAAATCGCCGTTAGCTGATAGTCTATGACCCTTCCTGCTCTGTGATATTTCTCTCTGATACGAGGCGTACGACAACACTGTCACATTCATTTAGCACGCTTCCCCCGGTAAGGATAAACGAACGAATCCGTTCGAGTTACCCCTAAATGGAAAATATGAATAAAATTAAATAATTTCTATTTTCTACCCTCTGTGACTCCTATCCTTACCCAATGGAAATTCAATAGAACACGCAGGAGTCGAGCGTCTACGATGGGTGGGAAAATATTTAGTCTCTAGTGACACACAGCTTTACATTGTTGCATTGTTCAGGACGAATTCAATATCATTCACCTCAATTCGAATTATCAACCACCGAGGAAAAATGCTTCGGTGGCTGATAAATATCACTGTCAACAAAAGGAACAACGGTACAATAAAAATAAACGGGGGCTAAATTGTTTAACAATGACTCAAAGCAAGGGTGCAAACATACCAGTGATGAAAAGGAAAATCGAAAATGAGCCTTAAATTTGTTATCTGATACTAGCCCAATTGGCCGTAACACTTCTGAACGTTTTGAATAAATAGACAAGCATTCTTTGCCTCAACTCACTTGCTTTAAAGTGTTGTATAAATGGTTCATTTAGCCTAGTAAATCAGTAACAAAACAACCCCTCCCACTTATTTTTGATTATTAAAACAAAAAAAAATCCAATCTATCTACTGAAAATATTTATAGAATAAAAAATAATATTTTTCAATGCATTTTCTATGATTCAATCTAAAATACTATTTAAATAATTGTACAAATTTTAAACGATATTTCACACTATGTTGCTACTATTCAACACGATTCAATTCCATCAAAATGTTTTCAATACTACCCCTTACATTTCTAGTTCTTTGGTTGTGTAGGAATTAAGAAGCAGCACAAAGTAAACAGTTTAAAGTTTTGACCGATTTGAATATTAAAACAAAAAAAATCCAATCTATCTACTGAAAATATTTATAGAATAAAAAATAACATTTTTTCAATGCATTTCTATGATTCAATCTAAAATACTATTTAAATAATTGTACAAATTTTAAACGATATTTCACACTATGTTGCAACTATTCAACACGATTCAATTCCATCAAAATGTTTTCAATACTACCCCTTACATTTCTAGTTCTTTGGTTGTGTAGGAATTAAGAAGCAGCACAAAGTAAACAGTTTAAAGTTTTGACCGATTTGAATATTAAAACAAAAAAAATCCAATCTATCTACTGAAAATATTTATAGAATAAAAAATAACATTTTTCAATGCATTTTCTATGATTCAATCTAAAATACTATTTAAATAATTGTACAAATTTTAAACGATATTTCACACTATGTTGCAACTATTCAACACGATTCAATTCCATCAAAATGTTTTCAATACTACCCCTTACATTTCTAGTTCTTTGGTTGTGTAGGAATTAAGAAGCAGCACAAAGTAAACAGTTTAAAGTTTTGACCGATTTGTCAGTACTTCCTACTCTTGATCATAGCCAGTGCATTGTAAACATAAACTATATTTGTGGTGCATCTTGCCATCTTTCCATGCTTACTACATACATACGCACACACGCACACAGCGATGACGCTGGCGACGACTACGGTGACGACTGGCGCGACCGTTTTGGATCGAACACCAACATGATTCTATCAACAGCCGTCATGCCGTCAACCCGAAAGAAGGTGATGACCACCCGCGGGCTATTTTCTTAGCAAGAAGTAAGAAAGGAAAACATTCATCCGACACGTCGTCGCCATCGGTCGGATGGAGCCCGAGCAGGCTAAAAGTCACGTGAAAACAATAAAACTATTAAAAGAATATGTATTACTGACAAACACTCGCACGCTTGGCATTGCAAGAAGACATAGTGATGTGGACTTCCATTAACTTGCCTCCAACGGTGCGCGGTTCATTTTCATATTCAATTTTGTATATTTTGCTTGTCATGGAATGGTATAAAATATTGCCAGTTCACAGCTTTTCGTCGCCTTCAATATGACCCCGGTAGCAGTAAAATCTGGGGTGGAAATATATCCAGTTTCCGTATGGAATCTTTTTGCCTAGTTTCTTTTTCTTACAAATTTGTGAGTCATAGCTTAATGATTTTTTGGGAAAAGTGTTATAAAACCAAAAAATAATTTCACTCTTTAAAGCTAATTTTACTTAAACTATGTTATGTTATTTGATGCAATGTATTTAAGGAGAGAAAATTAATATATCTAAGAGCTATGCAATTGTTCAATCAAATGCGATTGAATTGCTTTAGTGCGCGTACGTTTTTCCTAAAAATACGTTGAGGACTGATATTGGAAGGAATTGTTCTTACACAAACATTCTCCAATAAATCGATTGGATGCAGACTCAGAAGAGGTAAAATGTATCTTTTACGTTTCTTTATCATGAATCCTAAAACATTCCTTTGGAAGACGAGTTCACATCGATCCACCATATTATTCAATTGGTAGCTTCCACAGCAGCAAAACGCGATTAACCACCACGTCACCGTCAGCACCACTTGGCAAAAGGGGCATGGGTACAAAATATGTAATAATAATGATAAAGTGTAAACCTTGGCCAGTGAAATGGGCTAGGAGGTTGGGCGAGACAGAGGGAGAACGAGCGTATCGAATCGTGATCGAAAGTCACGTTTTTCAGCGCACTGCGCGTCGTCGCGCTATAACATCAACTACTTGACTGTCCAGTTTCAGCCAGCAAGATGCCTCCGTCTGTCATTAAATACAGGGCTTAGAACGGGTGAGGCCCCACCATCAAACCTTTCTTAAGATTCCCAACTGGCAGCAAAGGAACATCGATGCGCGTTCGATGCGCGATTGCCAGTCTGTGGCTGTAAATAGCACGAGTGGGCGTTTCACTGCTAAATTCTTCTACTCGTGTTTCAAACTCATACCGTTCATAACCACGTCTGTAACCTTTCCACATAAAAGCACAGCAGTTATAGCAAAATTATCAGGAGCATCGATCAAAGAAAAAATAAAACTTATTTGACATTATTGATTGATAAATTGTAATTGTATTCTATTGATGACGAATTGAAATAATGAGAAAAATATAATATTTTTCCCAGAATAGAATTTCTCAAGATAAGTGAGTGTTAGTTCTCAGTCTTAGAATTGATGCAATTCATTTGACTTCATTTGAATTTTCTTGGTGAAAACCCAATAATATCTCATTACTTCCTTCAGTCACATATTAAATAAGGTTAGGCTAATTTTATTAATTCGCGTATTTTGCTTGGTGCTTTTGCTGAGTTGGTGTGCTCTTTTCGAAGTATCAGATCAGCAAAAGAAATTACAAAAAAAAAAAACAACGGTCAAAGCAAAACAGCAGGTGCAAAGCGGCGCAATCAAAATAAATACCAGAACCAACTTCACGATTATCCCCAAACGTCCATCCCTGTTTCGTTCATGTGCTCTTTCCTCACAAGAAAAATACGTGACAGACAGCATAAACATTTTGGTAGCCTAAGCCTTAATTTATCAACCATGGTTGAACATGGTGACGTCCCAACGTTGCGGTTGCCGTTCATCGTGTGTGTATTCCGGAGAGAGTGTTTGCATTTACACGCCATCAGCTGGGCATTTTTATTCGAACCTTATCAATAGTGTAGAAATATAAGATGGAAAATCGTTGTTGTACTATCTATCTATCTATCTTCATTTTGTTACAGTGGCTCTAACGATATGTTTTGCTAGTTGCAGCCTGCGAGAAATGTTATGCAAAACCATTTTACTGTCGTTATTTTACTCTGCCCACCTTTTTCAGCTTGGTTTAAAATTAAAGTAAATTTTACATTACATTGTTCCTATAAATAATCGAAAATAATTTGATAAGTGTACAACGCAAAAATAAAACGGTATGGTTCAAAAGCATTTAGAACTGCATAATTTACCCTCTGGAGTAATAAAATGATTTGTAACATCGTAAAAGTCCGACAATTTTATCCATAAGATGCTATCGATTGAAGAAAATCTCTTTGAATTTATCCGTTACTCGAGCTGCCCAGAGCTCTATCCACACTCAGAACACACTCTAATCGAGTTTAGAAATTAAACCTCGCGTGTTGTTGTGTAAAAATAAAATCTATCATTTTGAAATGGCTGACATGTTAACTCTATAATTAATGAAATAATTTTTCGTATAGCATTCACTCGTTTACATTTCAAGTACAGATAATTGGAAGATGAAATGGAAATGACGCAAAATACAACACCGGTTACTTAAGTCAGGAACCACGCCTTGCTAAAAAACGTGAACGTACTATTCGGTATCTGCTGCCTCATCCGTTTTGCAATATTGTTGGTTCTGGTTTTGTCTAACCATATCATAGTCATGTGCCAAAGAGCAAGTGTCAGCTTTGCTGGTACAAGAAAGTACGTTGCCTCTCGACTGACGACGAAGACACTGATGGTGTTGGCGATAGCATTGGACACTGCAATTGCAATCGATCTGTTCATTTCCAACCAACTCCCCATTCCCTTTAACTGGTGATTCATACTGTAGAGTTCGAAGATCGAAGTAGAGAAAACTCTAATTTTACCTTTCACTGGCCTTTGTAAAAAAGTGTGTTCCAGGAGCATGTTAGACTCGGCAAAACTACTGATAGCCATGGCGAAGGCAATCTACTGTCGTAACGATTTTCTGCCATCCAAACCGTCTATCAACGGACACGAAGTCACGGAATCCTACTACCGGATGACGGCTTGATACGACAATTACTTCTCCATGTTCGCTGCCCGTCCGGTGAAGTACATAAGCGGGATTTACGGCAGTTCGCTCCTGCTAAAGTTCTTGCACTAGCCTCCGTACCGACTGGTGTACGATTAAACTGCTCAAGCTCAAGTTTCCTCGCGAGGTATGCGGGTGTGTAGTTGCTCAGGTGCCCTGCAGCGAATCACCCGAAGAAACCCAAAACGTTTGGTGCTTAAAATCGTGCCGGCTGCACTGTTTCGAGCAGCTTGATAAACTGCAACAGCAGCTAGCTAGCTGGTGGCCAGATGGTTTGCGATTTCGATTGTGATTAAGCTTGCGAAGGCAATGGGTGCCGTCTTTGCCATACTGTCTGTAGTTTCTATCAGGCGACTGTATATTCTCGGGCGAACGTGGCGACTGACGAACCAGTTTTTGTCCGGTGAGAGAAAGGAATTGAAACCGTAACGTGTGTTCGATGAAAAGTGCAACATTGCAGCCATTTCTGGATTGAAACAAGAGAAAACAAGACAAATAGTTAGCATCTTTGCGTCACATTTTTTATACGAATTTTTATAATAAAGTAGAACAATATTTATTAGTGAATTTTGCATTTTCAATCATTCCAAACACAAATTCAAGTAACCTACAATCGCTTATCACCGATTACTGAGCCCCTATTATCATACTTTTTTAATTGTATAGCAATAATCTTACACGTCTATAAAACGTGCTCGAAGGTTCATGTCACGTTTCGAGCATCACCATTGATGATTCGAAGAACATGCTGGGCTGTTGATAAGCAGTATTTTATTCTTGTAAATCGCTGGTCGCTCTCCACTAGCGCAATGTAAGAATCTTAAAGAGTACGTTTTTCCAAGCGCAAATTTGCACCATTGCTTGCTGGTCAAGCTTTGCCTATTCTCACATAACGTTCAAAACACACGTCCCGTGACACGCGAGAATCGAAACGCAAGAGAACGCAGCAAGCAAAGAAGAAAAAAGCGTGTGCTACTCTCGACTACAGCAAAGAGTAAATATAAGATAAAGGAGTGCAAACAACGTGAAATACCGCGTCGTTGTTCATTCCTGAAGTGGCAGTTCGAACTGCTGGCTGGCACGATGCCGGGATGACATGTAGGATGTAGAGGTGAAATGTTATAAATTGTGTTGTTTTCATCTCGCTGTTCTCACATTTCATATTTGAGAATTGAGGGTTTATCGAGTTATTGTTTCGTTACCTTTGCGTGTTACCGTGGCGGACGAGAAGTTTAAGTCACTTGCAAAATAATTTGTTCAATCAAAGTATGCATTCCCATCGGTTTATTTGTATATTTAATTATCTAATTGTGTGTTCTTGTATCCATAACTCACACAGTCTCACATGGTAGCATCTTTACCATGCTCAATGCAGCGCGTGTATCGCGTTTAATCCACGCTGTGTCAGTATTGTAGAGGGAAAAAGCAAACCAGCTGCTTCGTTGGCGTCCCGCACACGCATACATCTTTGCCAGCGATCGGCGCTTGTCGTAGCGTCATTTCCCCTCTTTTTGAAGAATGTTGCACGGGATATGTTGGTAGTGGTGCAGCACTTAAAAATTGTCGCATCTAAAACACGCGGTATTTTGATTCAGATCAAGGTAAAAAGTGTTTGTTAGGTTGCGATGCAATGCTATTTCTGCTAACTTGTTTTGTTTCGAATTAAAATGTGCTTTTCCGAATGCTCTTGATTAAGCGAGAGTGAGGTCTGTTTTTTTTTATTAACAGTATGAAGGCTCTCTGCCGTATGGTCTGTGCCTATGTGCACAGACAGACAAAGTGAGGTCTGATTATTCTTATGATTATCGCTATTTATTTTTCGTGTGTACCTAGCATCTTGATATTAGTAGATACTGTATTTTTTTGGGTTCTTGATAGAAAAACGAGAATCTGAAATAGCCATATAAATGAAATTGGCGGTTTCCAGAACATGAGCACGTTTAATGATTTGATTGAATAAACTCCATATAAGATAAAAACAGTTTTACTTCTAATATGTAAATGGACTAGCAGAAAACATAAACAACTTTTATGCGTCACTAAGATTTATTTCTTTTTGAGCTTAGATGGTTAAACAATTGAATCCTGTGGAAGAGTATAATCCATAAAGCACGTGGATCGAAGGAAGGCGGCATCAAATACGAAAGCGTACGCGCGTACGGATGCGACAACTACCGCCGCTGGTTGACCGGACACCGATCTGCGGATCGTTCTGATTGGTCGGTTACGCTTGGCTTCTTCCTACTGGGCGATTGTCACATTGGATCGTGTCGACAAAGCGGTAGGTCGCGTAATTACTATATACATAAACGCAGCACGCTGAACGTGTGTGCGTGAGTGTGTGTGGTCAGTTGGAGGAGTAAGAAAAAGTCCTTTGTCACCGTGCGAAATGTACGACGACGAGCGACGCGTGCGACAAAACGTACCAAGTACATACATCCTCGCTCAGTTTGAGAGAGCGCACGAGATGATTGTCACTCTCTGCCACATTCTTTCTTCCGTAAGTCCCCATTTACGATGTGTCACCAGCATTGCAGTTTGTGGAGCATATCCTACCATCTACTTTGGGCTTTGGTTGTGTGGGTACTGTAAATATAGCTCAAACCAAAAACTGTCTTATCCTTGACGCACAGTAAGCATCGGTCCTCTCAGTCATGCACATGATAACTTAGACAGCTGTTTTCTCGTTTACTCCACCAATTTGTGATGCGGTGAATGGCATATCTGAGAACAAAAATATAAACCAATATACGGGAATTGTGTGGGAAAATATCTCCCCGATCGGATATTCCGCCTCGTGGCGCACCAACACGAACAAGAATACCTGAGAGCACTAAACGCCCTTGTATATAGGCGTTGTCTGAACTGTTCAACTCGGTAGCAGCAGCAGCAGAAGCGGTCTTACGCGTCAGGTAGCGGTTGTGTGTAATTCTCAGCGTCCAGGAAACTTAGCCATATTTTTGACACAAAAACCTCACTCCGTTTCTACTTAAGTGTATTGTTAGGTGTTTTCTACACCAAAAACCAAGAGCAAAGTGGGTTTCCGTTATACAGAGTTTATAAAATTGATCCATTTCATTTAAATTCTCTAAGTATAAAAGTCAGGAATAGATGATGAACAAGTAATTCATTGCGTTTCCTTCTCGCTTCAATGGTCTTGCTGTGCATTTTATCGCAACTATCCACCCAAAAGGAGTAAGTATAATGGAGCTGTCTTTGGCATATATATTTTGTTGTGCAATGCAAAAAAAAAGGGCATTTACGGAAATTCCAGTACATAACCAATACAAGCAGCGCATTGAGTAGTGTCCTTCCCGAAAAGCTGCACCAAAGATAGATCGAAATAAATAAGAAAACACGGCGACAATTTCCAAAACGTCACGTTTGTATTCTTTGTCATTGTGGTGACGCCTACTTTTTTTAAATTTCGAGATGCTGTGGCTTTGCTACAACTCCGAAATGTCACAGCATGCTCTGAGCGTGATGTTATTTTTACTCAGATTTTTGCTCCTTGGGGAAATGACATTCCTTTTTCTCTCACGTGTACTTTGTTGGCGTTGACTTCCGGCGACTCTGCTATTTTCAATCATCCATCCTTTTGCTTGATTATAGAAAAGTTCACGACTTTTAATACATACACACTTTTTGATTAGGAATTTAAAAGGAAAAAACATTGAGGTTGAGATTAGAAAATAGCTTTATACAAATGGGCGTCATTTTTCTGAGTTAAAAAATCCAATATAATCTATTTATTTACGTATATGTTTCACGGTGGAATGATATAAACGTTCTGCCACCCATGAATGTATTATTTGCTTTTACCTAAAATGCTATGATTTCAACCCGAAGTCTAGCAAAAAAAAAAAAACCGAGAAAAAGAATGGTTGATGGCTTTGACCAACCAGCATCAAGGTTTGTACGATAAACATTTTTTTTTTCTTTTGGAGGAGTTTACGGTGCCAAGCTTATGTAAAACCATTTTTATTTGGACATTGGTCCTTGTCTGTCACTGGTGTTTTCGGATGGTTGGCTATTTGTCATCTCTTGGTGCAGAACTTCTATACGGGCTCTAAGCTCGTTTAATATCGGAAGATATACATAATCAACTGCAATATATAAGGAAAAATATGAAATTGTCACCAGAGTGGAAGCTTTTTGCAAGCCTATGTGCCTTGAAAAAGTTAGAATGTTGTGATGTTACTTAACTGACGCATATCATAAGATTGGCATATAGCGGCTTTACGTAATTCTATCACAAAATATTGGTAAGCTTCAAGATAACAAATATCAATGAAGCAGAAGATTTTTTCACGTAATTTCAGCATAGTTATTAGGTGCCTGCCTTTTGTTCAAAGTAACCTTTACCAGCTTTTGTTAAGGCAATATATTATTGTCAATACCAATTTACTATCAAAAATTTATTTTGTTTTTTGGTATTAAATAAGCACTACTCTTCCAAAGCACATTGAGCAAAGAACACTTTGTCTTAACTGGTATCCTAGTGGTTTAACCCGAATTTTGGGGAAAAATATTGATTCAGCCTTCGTTAAGTGCTGGAATCATCATAAAGCAAGAAACCCTTCGCGAACAAAATGCTTTTCGAACAGTAAGATCAGGAACGAAACACAAAGTGTAGTACTGCGAGAAAAATTCCTATCTTTTCGACTAACCAACCAAACACACCCTACACCACTCATCAACAGCCGTGCTTATTTTCATGACCGACTCCTTTCGACACTGGGAAGGCAGTTGTTGGTGCGAGAAAAATCGATATTTTCATCGCATCCTGCCAGACTACCACTCGGGCCAGGGTAACAATCAATAGACGGGCAAATATCGCTTGAAGCGTACGAAACTTGTTAGCCGAACCCGGTGCGAAAGGCTACGGTAACACGGACATAAGCACACGGTGTGAGCAAAAGAGGAGCTTCCGGTTTGCGTGAACATGTGCCGGAGTGAGTGCTAGTTGCGTGCAGTATAAATCCTAGAAATATTTACGAATATTAGATGAGATATTAGCACGTTTGGAGGAATCTTACGTTAAATAATAACAGGGCGAAACCCTCGCGATAATGCTTGTTTTTTTACTCTAGCCCACCTTGAGTGTTTATGTATAGTCCAGGATAAGTTTTTAATAGAAGGGCAAAAGAAAACTTAACGAATTGGTCAATAATTTTGCATCTTTCATCATCAATAATGAATAATCAGGTCACATTTATTTAGGCAGCTGGTTAATGCCATTTGAAACGATTAGAATTCAGAAACGTGTTCACTGTCGTGCAAATTGTGCCTTTTAATTAGCTGGTGTGATAGAATTTGGTTTTAATTTTTATTAATCTGATTATTGGAATGCTTGACACTTTTGAAATAGTACAAAACTCGTGTCTGACTTTTATCAGTTATTAACAATCATATCATATGTCGGAAAAAATGATGTTGATTTCGGTTCTCACTCATTCACAACAAATAATTTACTAGATGCTCTCTGTTATTTTATGAGTAGTGTTTTAAATTGGAGTGGTACATTGACTGAGGTGGTAATGGCGTCAATTTTCAAATGGCAGGATGGTCAAGCATGGTAGCGAAGAAATTAAGTCAAGGAATCCAATAATAGCTTGCTAAAAATATCTAGAGGTTGTAGAGCCACAATATGTAGATGAAACGATATTAAAGCATTTTTTGCGGTGATCGCCATATCTTACGAATTTGTATGTCATCTTATGTGGTAATCAGTAAAGTTTTTGGTCGTTTCATTTATTTATAAGTCCTTTTTCTCCCAGTTTTCTATTTTTAATATTTGATTAATATGATTTGAAAGGTAGTACTGTAAGTTATGTCAGGTTAAGCTTTATATAAAATAATATTTCTAAAATAGACCCCATCAAAGAGAACGATGAACTTGAAGAATTAACAGTTAATTTGAAAATTGGTTAATAGCGGTTTTTGGCGCTCATGTGGTATTTCGGTCACTTGCGATGCAGACTTTACCCAGGCTTTGATTAGATTGGTAGGAAAATGAAAACAAGATAACATGAGGGATATCTTTTCCGTTGGGCGATGAAAGAAATTGAGCAGTTTTTTGAGAATCATCGTTTTTGTCACGGGTTAACTTACGCTTATTTTAAATTCCTTGATTTCTATGTTTATGTAAACGACGAATAGAAACATTACTAAACGATTTGTTTATACTACAATATGCGTCCTGCATTTTGGCGGCCCATTGGCAGAAGTGATAGCGGCGCTGGTGGTCTTCACAATGTAGAGATCACATCTCAGCCAGATTCTACGGACGAGAACTAAAAACGAGCATGAATATATTAAACCTTGCATAAATCATGTTTTGGGGGTATAAAATCCTTTTTAGTCTTTATCAGCAATAAGGAAAGTAGATGGTGATATGATAAGGGACCGATGGTGTATCCGATAGCGGCGCCGGTCTTCACACGGCACGACCGGGGTTCGAATCCCGGTGGACCGCCTTCCCGTACGCAGGACTGACTATTCAGCTACGGGTAACAAACAAAGTAGATATCATATTATTGCCTTATTTTTTTGCACATTTTTCAATTCAGAAAATATTAATTTATAAGTCCTTTTTCTCCCAGTTTTCTATTTTTAATATTTGATTAATATGATTTGAAAGGTAGTACTGTAAGTTATGTCAGGTTAAGCTTTATATAAAATAATATTTCTAAAATAGACCCCATCAAAGAGAACGATGAACTTGAAGAATTAACAGTTAATTTGAAAATTGGTTAATAGCGGTTTTTGGCGCTCATGTGGTATTTCGGTCACTTGCGATGCAGACTTTACCCAGGCTTTGATTAGATTGGTAGGAAAATGAAAACAAGATAACATGAGGGATATCTTTTCCGTTGGGCGATGAAAGAAATTGAGCAGTTTTTTGAGAATCATCGTTTTTGTCACGGGTTAACTTACGCTTATTTTAAATTCCTTGATTTCTATGTTTATGTAAACGACGAATAGAGACATTACTAAACGATTTGTTTATACTACAATATGCGTCCTGCATTTTGGCGGCCCATTGGCAGAAGTGATAGCGGCGCTGGTGGTCTTCACAATGTAGAGATCACATCTCAGCCAGATTCTACGGACGAGAACTAAAAACGAGCATGAATATATTAAACCTTGCATAAATCATGTTTTGGGGGTATAAAATCCTTTTTAGTCTTTATCAGCAATAAGGAAAGTAGATGGTGATATGATAAGGGACCGATGGTGTATCCGATAGCGGCGCCGGGCTTCACACGGCACGACCGGGGTTCGAATCCCGGTGGACCGCCTTCCCGTACGCAGGACTGACTATTCAGCTACGGGTAACAAACAAGTCATAGAAAGCTAGAAATAGCAGGCCAAGACCTGCAGCGGCTGTAGAGTGCCACAGAAGAAGAAAACAAAGTAGATATCATATTATTGCCTTATTTTTTTGCACATTTTTCAATTCAGAAAATATTACAGTTGATGGCATCCATTATCTATCATTTTGTACAACAGATATATAGAAAAGAAAAAAAGTTACTGTATATTTTTAAATATTCGGGAACGAGTAAGACATGAAAATTAAGGATCACTGTTAAGGTATGTCCTTTCAACACTTATGAGTTGCAGGTTTATTGTTTAAGAATGAACAAATTTAAAAAATGATGTTATTTAAATCAATTGATAAATCTGTTCTCCACGCATGGCACAGGATTGATTTCTTTGTTGAATGTTGCGTGTTTTGCTAGGTATTTCATATTTTGATGAAATCATGAAACACAAGCATTTAATAATTCGATTTAAGAAAGAATTCTAAATTGGCTGCCCAATTAATAATTCATAGTTACCTTTTCGCTTGGGAAATAAAGTATTTGTGTTTTCTGATTATATTTTTCGCAGTGGTAATGTATTTTAAGGTTTCCCTTACGCTCGTCTCTATTTCTCAAAACAAAGAAAACAATAAAAAATAACAATCGTTAAATCAACATAACGCAAAAAGGAAGACCTGTAAATTAAATGGCAGTCATTTAATTAACACAAATATTATGCGTAAGGCTTCTGTGTGCGAATGCGATCTCTTCACTTGTTTATCGGTAGTGAAGATTAATTAAAGATTCTGACTGGAAGCTGGCAGTTGGCCATTTGATTAAATTTGCTTATCAATTCTCTATGGCTTGAATGAAAACGCGGATCGAGCTTTTGTCGAATGGGAAAAAACAATAACAAAATTTTGTTGTATCATCTCGATCTCGAGATATTCCTCACACGGCCTTAAATGAACAAGATGTAAATAGTGTCCAAATTCAATCTCTGCTACAGATATTTACAATCATTTGCTAGGCACTGTTGGAACTGAATTCAAATCGCTTACTTTTTAACTTACTCACTTCATCCGGTGCGTCTTTTAGTTATCCATAAGCGTGGAAGCAGTGAGTATGGGTAAACGGACCTTAGAAATGATTAATAATCGTCTGGCCGATCGGCGATTGTGATGCTTGCCACATGCGGTCAACAGCAGCCCCTTAAGACCGAAACACCGGTCAGATGTTTGGTCCGTGAAAAATATTATCAACCGCAGTTATAATTCGTGGGTCATTAGAAGTATTCAAGCGTCACAGATGCGATAGCTTTGTGCCCGGTCGTTACGGTGCCTTCCTTCACTGCCATCTGTTGTACATCACGACGCATAAACGGTTAGCGTCCGCGCCTGTTCTGCGGGAAGCGTGTCTTGTGCTAGATTGAGGTGAGACCAATCGAAGATTGACGATGGACCGAGGGCAAGGGGTATGCAAGCATGGGTATCCTCTCTGGAAAACAAACGCGTCCACATATTCATCTGGTCATCTGGTTTTTATCGCTTCCACTACCTCTTCGATCGAAAGACGTTAATTTTAGAACTCGATCAAAAATTGGATGCCATAATGACCCCCACCGCTACATTTTCGCTCTGTCTCACTTTCCCTGTAATACCTTGCGTCGTTCAGTTTTTCCGTGTGTGTTACAGAATCTTGGCGGTTTATTTTTAAACTATGAACAATCGGCAGGGGCCCCCAATTGTGGAGTGGTATTAAGCTATCGTCGTCCGATCGTTCCGTGCTGTACAGTGGCTGCACTTGTAGCCGCGTCTAGATGTGATCGGATACCGACATGGATGCGTGCTCTCAAGTGGCCACGATTGTATTCCAAACCACCAGGCGTATTGTGTCGCTAAGTCGTCGCGGTTTGTGTCGCTCTGGAAATAGTCGGTTGACCTCATTGCAAAACGTTACGATTGTTTGGGGAAAGTCTGGTCGCCTTAATGCAACGGTACTCGAGAATTGGTTTTATAGAAATGGTTGAAATGTGTGTTCTGGTTGGATGCTTCGTTTGAATGATAGGGTTTCTTAGAAATTAGGTAGAACCGTTTCAATGATGGTCATTCAATATCATAAAATATACTTTAAGTTTACTTATAAATACTTATAAATTTACTTTCAATTCGAGAACCGTAATACAGCGACACAAGTGTTAATGGATCACTTGATTGATCTTATATATTTACGGCAACAGGAAATGCTCCACATGTTTAATAATTTTTACCGTGAGTCGGTAGCTTTGTAGATCGTGGCACAACACTTTGAAAAAAAAAGACTTACAATTTATCCATAATTTGAAGATAAAAAACGCTCAATTTAGAAGTGAAAGACTGTTATGTTATTACACTGAGTGTTAATCTATTGATCTAGTGCAATTTAAAAAGAGGACGTCAATAAAAAAAGGTGCCTGATGTCTTACAAAAACATATCACAGATTGCCAGCATCTTCCTGACGGGCATGGTTTCGTGGTAAACAAAAACAAACACAAGAAACTCCCGAACGAGCGTCATTGGGAAGGTATGCGGCACGTTCCTTAGTTCAAAGCATAAATCAGAGAAAAAATCAGTGTAGCAAACGGCAGCAAATTAATTTGTTCACACCATTGCTGCAGTCGCTCTCTTCGGTTTTAAATCGGGCAGTTT
>KZ062545.1:123591-136644 GCA_002091835.1 Anopheles maculatus | reverse complement strand
AATCGAGCGAGTACTGTTGTTACTGTTCTGATGGCAGCAACGCATCAGATTGCTGCGCTTCTGTAACGATGGCGAAGGAGACGCACCACACATACGGTTCAAATCCGCGTGACTGCTGGTACAATTGTGCTTTGGACAAGAGCCCACCGTCGAGGATTTGAGCGTCGATTTGGTGGGGAATTCGTTCGCCTCCGTCGAACGGCTGATGGATTGGTTCGAGTGTTTCAAGCACTTTGGCATGCTGGCCATCGCGGGCATGAAGCCATAGTTGACCATCGCTGGTATATTTTCCGTGCTTTTGTGGTGCGAAATCAGGTCAAACTCTACCGTTTTTTCGTGGGAACATTTCTGTTGCTGCGAAAAGGAAGACGGAAAGGACAGAGCCACGTGAATGGGACAATTCATTTGAAAACGTTTTCTGACCAGATGACACATACTCGCGACGAATTGTTGTACTTCATTATGCTGTCCAGCCGGCCACCGACAACCGACGACGGTGCGGCACTTTCGAACGATGACCCAACGCGACTGATTGTGGAGTGTTTCGGTGTCGATTGTCTCGAGTTTGGATTGGACCCACGCAGCGAAAAGATGGGCGCGCGGCTGCGTCGCATCTCGGACAGTTGGGTCAGGAAGTGGACGATCATGTGCGAGGATTCGGTTTTGCCCGAACCACATTCGCCCGCCATTATGATGCACTGGTCTTCGTTGTAGTTTAGCAGAAACTGATGGGCCGAATTTGCCAAAGCAAATCTGTAACAAGGCGGACACAAGGTGGAGCGTTATGGTAAGCTTTTGCGGAGTTGTCAGTGCGAGTGAATAATGAATACACTTACATGTGCGGTGGCAGCTGGAAAAGGCTTTTCGTCGCATACTTGCGAACCTGATCCGGGTTGTAAATTTGCAGTGGTTTGTATGGGTTCAGGGCAACCAGAAACGTCCCAATGTAGGTCTGCAAATGGGCATTAAAGGATTAAACGGCACGATGGACAACTGCACGGTAAGCGCTGCGATTACTTACATAGATCAAATCCCGCTTGTAGCGCTGGTGAAGGTTATTGATGAAGCTCTCCTCGGAGAGGTTCTCCAGCAGCACCGAGTCCCAGCTGCCAATTTCTTGCTCCATGTTGGGCATTTTCCCCGTATCCGTTTTAGCGCTTTTCCGCATTAGATGCAATTCCTGATCCAATCGGAGGCAGAAAGGATGCTAAAATGAAGCAGGCCACTAAACCGGACGATCACTAATCGTTTTTTTACGCCTTCTGTGATGCATCGGTCTCTATCTTTCTATCACGAACCGCAGCATCCATCGCAAACCCGAAACCCAAGGGCGCCGATTACATGATGCACATTAATTCACTTTTCCATGCCCCTTTTTTCGTAACACGAGCTGTCATAGGCGTTGCTCCTGCCACTGCTGCTGGGGTAGCTTTTCCTTTGGGGCAAAAAACGAGCTCCAAAGCGTCCGTTTTGTGATTCGCTTTCGCTTAAACTTCTAACAACGATTCGAACAATTTTCTTTCCTCGGTAAGACGCGTTTTTCATAGTCACATTTTCTGCCCGCTTCTTTTGTTATTCACGAGTAAAACTTTGAAGAAAAACATCTTATAATACGGCACATCTCATTTGGGGGGTAGTAGTAGGTAGCAGTAGTAGTCGTCGTCGTACCAGTAGTTGGTAGCATCACACTTTCCATTTGATTATACCGCACTAGACAATAATCCCACAGGGAAACCCGTAAACAATAACAGAATACACACGGATACACATTAAAACAGTAAGTTGGCAACTTTGGCGAAGGCAATTTTACATTCTGCAACGGCACGCAGAACGGTGAACGAAAACGAGCAAGTTGGAAAACCCTCACACGGTTCCATTTTTTTTCTTTCGCTGTCTCTTTCTCTCGTTCACTCCTTCTCGCTTCTGCTTCTTCTTGCGTTCGACAAATTTTCCTCCCCACTGTATTGACATTTTTCCGAGCTGAGATAACGTGCAGTACTAGATCGTTGATAAGGCGACTCGGGTAGAGAAGGAAGCAAAAATATGTAGTTTGGACCGTTTGAAGGTAAAACATAGCTGAAATAAGAAAGCTACGATTAGATTAGGCTTTCTAAAGTAACTTTCTGTTTTTTTAGTAAAAAGAAACACACAAACAAGGAAAACCCCAAAATTCGTGTGATGGTGCACAGCTTCTCTGTATACACCTTGCGCGTTTGTCAAATGTCATAACAAACCGTGCTCGTTGCCCGAGCAAGAGAGGGAAAAAAACCAGAAATATCAACGTCCAGCAATGTTGTCCAGCATGCATTCGGTACGTAATTATAGCTTTTCAACATTTTGCTTGCGCAAATTTGACTCTACGGAATCGTGCTTTTTAGATTTCGAGATTGGTACTAACGAGACGATGCGTGCATACCACCGCAATCGCGTCGAAATCACAGTCCGGCCGGTACAAGATATCACCGAAAGGTGACCGTCCGCTTACGTACGAAATGGCAAACCCACCACACCAAATAGGGCATCGGAAAGCATGGAACTCGTGGAATACCTGTAAGATACAAACGGGAAGTCGCCCTACAGTTACCCTATGTTGCTAACAGTTTCTTCCCCGTGTTGCTCACCACCTTACAGCTAATCTTGAAGGAGAACTACGCCCATCGCAAACCATGCTGGAGGACGATTTCATACGCCGGTTCATGGCCGGCACCTGGCACGGTATGGTACTGTCGGAAGTGATCGTCAAGCGGCAGCATAACCACGTACGCATTGCGGCCATCATTAGCCGTGCGATTCCGGCAAGAAAAATGTACTTCCTGATCGGTTACTGTGAGGAGCTGCTAGCCTACTGGTTACAGTGTCCGGTGACGCTCGAGCTGCAGACTACGGACGATAAGAAGGATGTAATATTTAAGTACATTTAATTTGTTATACCGGATTCATTTATCGGATCGGGCGGTGTAGTAGTTTGTAAATAGAAACAATATAAAAACCCAGTGAACGTGTTTATTTTTTCAATTATTCATTTATTATTCTTCTTTTGTCGTTCTTTGTTTCACTTCCATTTTGGGAGTATCGTTTGGGTCGTTCGTCCACTTGCGCGCCCTTTGCTTCATTCCCTTCCTACTCTTCACTGTTCGTCCTTCTTTGCCCAGATGTTCATGATTAGCGCAGCAATACACTGTGTAAAGTTATCTTAATGCAATGTTCATGATTCGCGCGAATTAGAGTGTGATTTATCTATCACCGATATTGTTGTGTGTGTGTGTGTGTTTGTATGTGTCCCTCCTATTCCTCCTTCGAACGGGCGTGCATCATATGAGGCGGGTGTGTTTGTGATTTATTTAAAATGAGTTAAAACATAATTCATCGCTTAAGGGGGAGGTTTTAACACTCCTATGCGTTTAAAGAATAGAAAGCAAAAAAAAAAAAACGTTCTGGCCCAAAAGCCCAAACATGTATTTTACGGATTGGGAAAGTTCTACTAAAACGATAGCCCCATATTACACGCCAACTAGTGACATAAAACAATCGGGTTTGCTTTGGAAGAGCAACAAGATAAAAGTGTGGTTGCTTGATTGTGAATACAAATAGTAGTACATCATTTATTCGTTCCATTGCGATTCCTCCCCCAATGTGCGCGGTTCGTCATCCGTCCGTCCGTCCATCCGACACGTGTGCAGAAGCTATACACACAGGATTGCACTATTTGCAGAACAAAATCGAACAGAATAATAATCCCGACGAGTCGCACAATGATGACGTATGGATTCTGATGGAAAATATGTGTGTGTGCGTTTAGAGGGTCGAACATTCTTCGCTATTTGACTATATATCATCGCTTGCTGTGATTGGTACATTCAACCAACGTGATGATCGTCAGCCGATGGAAATGATCTTACAAAATCTCCTTCGATAGCGTGTGAGCGTTTACATTGACTTGTTTCGTGTTTTAAAATCATCTTTATATAGGGGACAAACAGTCATAATGTTTCCGCCAGTATCGTGATCGATAATGTTCGACGACTCAGTTTTCTTCATTCATCCGAGTACGCGATCGCGGGGTGTATCGTGGCGATGTGCTTTTCCTTATGCCTGTACAGATGCGAATGAAACTACAGGTACGGTGATAAAAACTTTCTTTCGCACGTCTTCTAACTGGTGCACTACCATCAATGTACAGTGCCGGGAAAAGTTCCATAACCGTACTCCGGCCCTTTCTTCAAGCATCAACACGTTAGCATAATAAACTGCGTGTTGAGATATGCTCGACAGCTGGAACCGAGCACTTATATTTATAGGACTTTTATCGTCACTGCACACTTTCCCTCTTCACTAGTAGCTTCAGCATTTACAACGCGTTCCTCTCTTCGCCATGGTCTTACTGTAAAGGGATGATTGGATAGGGTGTAAGTTGTTTCCTCAGTGGGGTTTGAATTGTCCTTTCCAACATTAAGTAGTCGTTTCGGTATCCCTCACCCACCACGAATCCTGCAAACGATCATCATCACTTTCAACCTAAACTGTTGTGCTCTGGTGAATGTGGTTTGGATGTTTTCCAAATTGCGGAAATGAGCCGTCTATATACCTAATACATGCTGCTGCTTTATGAGTGTATTGGATGTTTTCGTTTGTCTTCTACCGATTTTGTTTTGTCTCACACAATTTACATTCCGTTTGTTGTCCCGATTCGTTTCGTGGCTGTTGCTGCTTTTGTACTCTTATTGTTGTTAAGTGTTGAGTTACTAATATAACACTAGCGTTGATCGATACATGGATAAATCACGTCCGGTTTTAACATTAAAACGCTCCCGATTTGTCTTGTGGGTGGGTGGCGACCGACTTTCTGTTTCAGCATACAGTCGAATGAAACGAGAGCATTTTCACCGTTTGGATTCATTCTGCTCTGATGAGAACAAGTTTAGCATGTCCCTGGTGAGGCCTGATGTTTATCTTCCTCTGGGTTCCTTTCGATTGCTAAACACTCTAGTGTTTTCAAATTTGTGTTAGTTTTATTACTTCTATAATCCAGCCTTATCACGCTACAGTTTCCATTTGCCTTCGGTCCACGACTCCTCCTCCTCCTTTTACTATTCCTTTCCGTAACAACCGCCCACTTTACACTCTACTCTGCCGTTACGATGCTTCAGTTTCCGCGTTTACGCGGTGTACACGGTGTTCTAATTCGCGCAACTACTCCATTTCACATGTACTATTAAATCGATCCTAGTTTTCGTGTGGTTATTTCTCATCTCAGCTGTACCATCATCTAAAAACAAAACGGAAGTGTTTGTTTTTCTTCATGAACTACTTAAAAAACGTACTCAAGTCAAAAAACAAAAAACCTACATAATAGCACAATCTCTTTGTTCGTGTAAAATAGAATGAACATGCCGGTAAAAAAAAAAAAACATCACCAGATGAAAAAGTGCAGGGAAAAATGCAAAAATGACTCAGTTCAGGCGGGGGGAGTTCTTCGGTCGTTGTTGTGAGGGTTTCGTAACTTAAAAGTAAACAAAAGATAAAGCTTTTTTCCCCATTAGAACTTACAATCTTGGCTAACCAAATAAAACAAAAAAAACAACCCTTCAACGATTATAACTACCGAAAAGCGCAAAGCTAAGAGAAGAAAACCCAAACTCAAGTTTTCTCGTTTGCAACACTGCTGTGCTCATCATCCATCATCATCATCTTCATCATGTTAAGTTTTACAATAAAGATCTCCTTTTGGTTCTTGTCTCGGCTTTAAGCGGTAAAATTGACTAAAGGGATAGGAAGGGGGGCCCAAGTTTGGTAAAATTATATATGCAAAATGTACGATTCACGGGGAAATGGTTCAAAACTAATTGGCAAACTTGAGTTTGAAGGTGTTGATTAAAATAGGATAGAAAAAGGCTCCGGTAAGGAAGAGAGAAAGGAATGCCGTGACGTAAAACCGCACGGAAATGCTGCTACTATCGCATTGCCATGCAGCGGTGTGCTTTGTTTCGTTTAAAGCTGAGATTCGAACCGTTTCGTAATGTTTCGTGTGTATGTGTGTTTGTGTGCTTCTTCACATCATCTTCTTTACTTCTTATTTTCGTCATTCTGTACAATCTGGTAGTAGTAATAGTTGTTGTAGTTACTAGTCTTTATGTGTGTGTGTGTGCTCGTTTTCTTCATTGTTTTCACTATCTTACAGTCATTGATGCACTTTTGTTTGCACTTGTGCCTTCTCGAAAAGGAATCGAATAGCTGCTATTACTATGTATAGAACATGTTTCATACTTTCAGTGACACACTCAGTAATCAATTCTTGTTTTGTTCTTGTTAAGATTTCGCAAGCATTGCTTTACTTTTTGTTGTTGCGAATTTTCCTCTTGCTTGCTTGGCGCGTATTACACTATTGTGCCCCGCTTTTGCTTGCCACCATGTTTCGTGTTATTGTGTTGTCGCTTTACCTTCTCTATTTCATTCTTTAAACGCATAGGAGTGTTAAAACCTCCCCCTTAAGCGATGAATTATGTTTTAACTCATTTTAAATAAATCACAACTCCTTCTCTTTCTCTCTCTGGTGTTTGTCATTTTGTTGTTGATTTTTTCATCTTCTTCTTCTTCGAGCTACGTTGCTGCTGTTTTGCAAACGAATCATAACTGAATCTAGTATCCATGGTATGTGCGTGTGCATGTATGAGAGTGTACGTGTGTGTGTGTGTGTCTGCTTAATTTACAATTATTTAATGTCATTCTCCCTCTTAATCGGTATCGGCGGCTACTAGATCGCCGATCTTGAGAGACCGCACTTTACGCATTTCTCCGACAATCCGTGACTGTGGAAACTGTGTCTTGATGCTAGTGGCTGCCACTGACAGACATGTGCCTTCCCCCGTTCAGGACTGCAAGGTGATGTTCTACTAATGTGCCGTTTTGTTTAGTCTTGGGCTGTACTGTGTGTGTGTTTTTGTGTGTATTATTCAAATATCCGCCAGTTTATACAATGATGATGGTTACGTACAAGACTACCATGAGAGTTTCTTGCTGCTGCTGGTGGTGGTTGAATTTGGTTGTGGTGGTGGTATGTTTGCGACGGCGGCGGCGGCGACGGCGGAGGTCGTACTATCGCAGTCAGTTTTGCACACGGGTGTCATTCTGCCTGCTGGCTTCTACTCGGGGCTCTAGCAGGTTTTATTGCTACCTTCGACCGATCAGCCCGTTCGGCTGGGCGCCCGTCGTTGGCATATGGATTAGCTCGAGCTCGACTAGCAGCGGGAAGTGGTCGGACGGTATGTGCGGATGGGGGCAACCGACCACCTTGTTCTCCCGCAGCCAGTCGGACGAGATCGGACCGAGCAGCCCGAGCGGCACCATGCCCTGCTTCGAGTAGAATATGTAATCGATAATACCTTTAAATTCGAATGTATAATTTGTATATGGCATTATATCTTCACTGTACGCTGACGCTAGTTTAAAGGAATGAGTAAATTCATTTGGTGTATCACAATTTGATATACGCTGCAGGCAGGATTTGTAGCCCAGCTCCTTGAAATCTTGATGGTCCATTGATACACGCCCGGCACTTAGAAATTCAATCACACCCGAGTCTGGAAGCGAGTTAAAGTCACCACACAGCACCAGCTGCACATTATTTACATCGAACTTGTGTCCCGGCCGGAAGCTCAGCCCCGCCTCGTCCAGTATTGTCTTCAGCTCGTTGCTCAGCATCATCGTCTGGATGAGCTTCACGTCGCAAAACTCCGGATCCCAGTGGATGTGCGCGGTGCACACCAGGATCGGTTGCGAGATTTGGGCCGCTTCGGGCGAAACGCTTTCCCACGCGCTTTCCTTCACCTTCAACAATGCTGCAAGTCCGATGTTGTCCTTTGGCATCACGCGATTGAGCATGTTGTCGGAACCTTCCGCGTTAGCCATCGCCAGCTGGTTGAATTCGACCAGATGCTCCTTGATGAGCGTAAACCTGCAACGAGAAAATCCGACCGTTTAGGAGCTCAGTTGAAGGAGTATGGGGCTTGATAGTTTGTGCACTTACTTTGCAGAGCGGAAGAAGATTGCACATCCATCGACGTACTTTCGATCCGCTTCCGACATTGTTTTGGCGCGCGATTTTGGCGAAAAGATACCTTCGTAGCCATCATTCTTCAGCTCCGGCTTGAAGAAGTTGAAGAATTGGTCGGTTTCGACCTCCTGCAGGCTAATGATGTCCGCCGCGTAATGCCGTATCTCGTCAAGAATGGCCTAAAAAGCACCACCACATTCAAAATCGTACTTTGCAGTTCCTACACCGTAGCACCGTTCGAGTACTTTACCTTTTTCCTGTACTCCCAGCTTAATGCCCAGCTGGGACAGTAGCCGTACATCTGTCTCGTCGCGTACTTATCGCACAACACGTTGTAGCACATGACCGTAAATATACCTGGGGGATGATTTAAAAAAAAAAAAACGAAGGTGTTTACTGCCTGAGAACCACAAACATTACCAACATTCCTTACATGCGCCTCGGTTGCGATTGGGTCTAGCTAGAGGGATCCAGGGCCGCTGGGGTGGTGGTGCTACCGTAACTAGAATGACACAAAAAAAAACACAAACACAAAAAAAGCGTTAGAAAATGTCTTTCCATTCGACCGAAACCGTTTGATTGAGGGAATCGTTTAATTAAGAACAAACAGTGGTATATTTTAGTAACTTTATTGCTCGGTTCCATGTCAACAGCGCAGTAATCGTGTTGTGAAGTTGTCGGTGTGAAGCACGGAAGTTTGACGCTCTACTGATTAAGAAGCAACCGTCTACTACGGTACGCATCCAGACATGCCTGGACTACTAGATTATACCACTCTTTGTTGTAACGTTTCCATCGCTACTTGCAAAAGAATGATGATCGTAATGAATAAATGTTCGACAAATGAACTATGTGTTAATTGGACGAATGTTCATTTCGATGCCATCGTATGGACCAGTGCTGACTGTTGTGGGGAGTAGTCGGCAAAACCTAAACCTATCAATCAAACCTTTTTTTTCGCTGTCTTTACCTTTCCTCAAGACGAAAAAGTGAGAACGCGTGAAAACGCACTAGTAAACTGCTTGCTAACGAATACCAAATCGTTTGTCAAGAGGAATCGGATTCCTAATCTAAAACAAAACACAGCTACAAGTGTGCAGAACGGCGGGCGTGAGCAAATATACCGCCTTCTAGCAACAAAAAAAAAACTGCAGAAAAACACAACACCGGAGGAAATCGAGTGGAAAATAAGTTGTTAAAATAATAGCACACAGTGATAGGTGTTTGGGCGGCAATCATAGGGTTTTGTACACCAACCATTCGCACCTTTGCAGTTTATCTAGTGTACGGAAAGGGGTTGGTTGAACCGGACCGGCAACCGGAGTCTAAACCACAAAACAAAAGCTGCTTTCTCCCCCACCCCCGGAATGGGCGAAGGGAGAATCGTTTCCCGGAAACAAAACAATAACTTCACGGCACTTAAAAGATGGGTGGGCAGAAATAATCTTTCTCCAACGGAAACTGCGTAGGATGTCACATAGGGACGGGCGTTCTGTGCGCGTTCTTCGCGAAATAGCGCGCGCTCATGATGGGTCAAACCGACACAAGCAAGGGAACGAACGCGTTGGCGTTGGCGATGACATTTCTTTGTCTTCTGAAATGTGGTCAGTAAAGAACGGTAACACCCCGTGCAGTGTAAAATGGCGTGTGACAAAAACGGTACGCGGGAATAGTTGGCAGCGAACCAACCATCAGCCCACGATTAGCTCCAGTAACACACTTTCTTGTGTTAGGGTGGTTTGGTCACATTAGACACATTAGACGACGCGTTCGTGTTTCATCGTTGCCCGTGCCATCGTTTTAAGGTCTAAGAAGATGTGGGCAAATTAGCAATGGACGGTCAAGCTTCGGTCTTCAAGAATAAATAACGAAGTGGACAAATTAGAAGTGCCTGTGCTAGCTTCTTATTTGATTATGGCGGTAATAATCTTTCATCCAATGCTAACATAAACATGAACAATTAAATAACGATAAAAGCTTTAAATGGAGCGTTCCGGTAGCCACAGTCAGTCAGATAGTGGAGTCGTTCTTTAATATGACGGGACCGGGTGGGTTTCGTTACCCATCTGGTTTAATTCAAGAAGACGTAGATTTTCGATATTGTTTCCCGGGTGGGTTTCGTTACCCATCTGGTTTAATTCAAGAAGACGTAGATTTTCGATATTGTTTCCGTTCAATTTCTTAAGAGAGTCTACAAATCCACCAAACTATCTATCGCCAACTGTCTGTATATGCAAAATGGTGAATGATTCTCAAATAGCGCAGACATTAAATGCACCATTAAAATGGGTGTTAAGTCCACACAATTTAACGTCACCATCCCGTAGCGCAGCAAACCACCATTTTCAACCATGTAGAGTAAAGCTACAAACGAAAGATAATTTATCGATAGGTTTGTTGCGGATAAAGTATACCTTCCGCACATTTCACAACGACTGTGTAAATTGTGCGTTTGCTTCAGGCATCGGCTGTGCGGTGCAGCAAAACACCCGGTTGGGTTGCCGATCTTATCAGGTTCGTGGTAAGAGAGCTGCTGTGATTTTCTGCATACAAAAAGCCTTCCAGCAAAGGATATAAATCTTGCTGCAGCTACTCTGAAACGCGTAATCGAGCGATCTTGGAAGATCCCTAAAGAGAGGTGGTAAAGGCAGGTGTGATAAAAACGATGCTGGGTGCGGTCTGACGATTTAGTTTACAGCCTCTGCGAGTGGTTTAAATTTGGATATCACAAATAGCCACACGCTTTGCTCGTTCATTGCAGCTTAAAGATAAGCTACCCGACATTGTTAGGAACCTGCTTGTACGGAGGATAATGGAACAATACAATGGGTACTGTAAAGATCGTTCGTTTGACAGAAATCGAACCTCGGGGTCAAGCAATTGGCTCCTGCCGCTCGGGAGAGTCAGTAGCAGCATGGAGGAGAGTTGTTGGTGGCGATTGTGATGGTGCTAGCCAGCACCAACCTAGTACCTCAACCACCGACCGACCGACGAACTGGGTCGCCTCTACACTAATAACCCTTAGCCTAATAAATCAACCGAAAGATGCATCCAGATACGGAACGACGGAACGGAAATAGTAGCGTGTAAAAATGGGTTAAGTTTGCTTTGCGTTTCGAAATCCGCACAACACACAGCCAGGAAGCACTCGGCGGCACAAGCCACAATACCAACCGCAAGGAATCACACCGGCCGTTGTGTTGGCGGAACAAGCCTCCTACAGGAAAAAGGGCTTGAACTGAACAAAAAACAACAAATTGCCAAGATTAGCTCTTCAGTGCGAACCCAGTAGCCACGATCACGCGGGAGGAGACACCACGGGCAATAAGTATTGGATAATGCCGTTACATAGCCCCGTGGTCCGCGGCTTTTTTTTGTGCAAACAGGAAAGGCGTAGGGGAAAAGGTTAGGGAATTGCTTTTCCCGCGATAAGCTTCTCTCCGACAACAGCCAGCAACGACAAACGCCGAGAACGGCCGGAAGGTTTAAGAGAGTGTCATTTGTCGTCCGGGATCATGTTTGTTCCGTCCTGCGTGACAAGTAGCCGCGTGTTGTCTAGTGCTGTTTTTTTGTTGATCTGTTTTGTTTTACTTTCGAGAAAGCAGTTGCCGTTGTTTGTTTACAACTCTGCCAGAGAACTGTCAGACTAGCATCACAGTAAATTCCTCTGCTGCAGGCTTTCCTTTTCATGTGGAAAAAGTCGAACCAGATTCATTGAATGGATCATGGTGGAGGTTGAAGATGAAAATAAGAAGGAGGAAAAAAACGAAACGATATTAGACTTTAATTGGCTGGGGGCGAATGAATGTACTGCATTAAAAAGGGACGAAGAAGAAATGGGCCTATCGGCTAGAGAAACTCTGTTGCAACCGTTTGCCGTTCGGCACACCTAGGGACAAGTTGCAGTATTCCATCACGCTCGACTCGTGGAGGTAGCAAACCGCACCTACGATGGGAAAGCTTAGCAAAACCGAGAAGCCTGACGGATAACATCATGCGCCCCCCGCTTGTTGGTAATTAACGTGATGCTTCTGCTTGCCGAACCAATCAGATAAATAAATAAAGCCGAACCCCCAGTTGGTCGATTGAAACAAAAATTGTACATAAAACAATCCACCGAGCCTTCATTAGAACCTTCCACTTCGGTGGCTAGAGAAAAATTAACCAACAAAAATAAAGGTTTAAAGTTTATGCAGAAGAAACGAGGTGTGGTTTGTGTGCGATGTTGAAATGGACCCCCCCTACTTAAAGTGCAGACCTGCATTAGATGCAGAACCTTGGCTAAAAGGGTGGCAGGCATGCAGCGACACGGCCGTTCCTTAAAGTTGAGTATCCTTTTTTGTTTCTATGATTGCACATCGGTTTAAACACGGAAGAAGCGGTGTCGAAACACACGAACTAAGCGAAAGGTTAGGCGTGAAACGGATCGCTGCCTTTCGAGTTAATCGGTAGCAAACCGGACAAGTGAAGCAGGGCGCGGGATTTAAACTAGGAGTGGTTGATATGATGATAAATAGCATTTAATTTATCTTCAAGATAGTAAATAATTGTGAGTTGCACAGCATGTCTTAAGATACAAACAACTTGGGCTTGTAAACTATAACACTAAAACATTGGATGAAGATTTATAGTGTCACGTAATATAATGTCGAATAAGTTGTTTGAAGATTATAAATTTCAACTTATAAGAAAAGGGTACGATTACAGCAACACTTTCTACGCTAAGGCCCAAAAAGCACAAAAGGAAACATTTTTTGTTTTAATAGATTGATTGTTTGATTGCTGCACTATAGAGGGCTTGCTTTATTGGGTAAGCTTTACTTGTAGTTTTAAATCAATTGAACACTTTCTCTTCCTGCAATTAGTTTGACCATCATGTCGGTAGTTTTGTTTTTCAAACGTGCATTCTAAATGGCTTTTTGATTCTTTGCGTGCCACTTTAAACAACCGAGGTATGCAAATAATCGGATCTGTTTAGCTTTTAGCCACGATACGAAGAGCGG